>PVJI01001499.1:0-178638 GCA_004026765.1 Micronycteris hirsuta
AAAATGGTCACGTTGTGTTCTCTCTGCAGCAAAAAATATGGCACAGACGTTTTTATAAAAACACATTCAGCATTTCCACTTTTGAAACTTTGTAAAATTTAGCATTTTGAGAGTTAGGATTTACCTTAAAATTTGCTCAAATTTTCAAAGCTATTTCTCTTAGGCTGGTCATTTTTGTATTCTTTATTGAATTTACTTCATGATTTACAATAGTATGCATTGCTTGTTGTTCAGGATTTTTTTCGAAATTTGCCTCATTGGATTCAGCAACACACTGCCATGAACGATGCCGGCAATTTTCTAATCGAAACGTGTGATGAGGTGGTTTCCCGTGATCTTAAACAGCAATTACTGTTGCTAAATGGGCGGTGGAGGGAGCTGTTTATGGAAGTCAAGCAAGTACGTCTTTCAAGTTTATGTGCACTCAGAACATGCATGTGTTGTAAATGTGATGAGCAGTCTGTTTAGAGACTATCTGATTATTATAACAGGGGCTTACTGCAGCAGAGTCCAGATGTGTGTAGAGCTGTTATATTTATATTTGGCCCTTAATTCTTTCCCCTGAATAATGGAGGAACATTGCAGAAATGTGTCGTCTGATTAAGGAGGCCTACATATGTGGAACGACTCATGTTTCAAATCATAATTCTTCACTTCTATGCCAGTCCTTTTTTCCTTTCATGGCAATTGGACTTCACGTATATCTAAAGTAAGAATTAGAAGTTAGTCTTTCATTCCATATAACCATTCCAGAGAGTATGCAGAAGTGAAGGGCGCAGGCTTCCAGAATCTTGACTTGATGATTTTCAGGATTGCCCTGCCCCCTTTTCTCAACAGTACGCTCGCGCTGATGAGATGGACAGAATGAAGAAAGAATACACAGACTCTGTGACGACCCTGTCTGACTTTGCAGCTGAAGCCCTTAGGAAACTCTCTGAACCCGTCAAAGTCTCCTTTATGAATGTCAAGTTATTCATCCAAGACCTGGAGGTGAGGGAACTTTCTAGACTGTAAAGTGAGAAGTCTCTTCTATCGTGAGAATAAAGATCAGTGAAGTTATTCAAATCACTGCAAAGCTTTTTCTATGTCTCTTTTGATATGTGTGTGTATCCTGATTAGTACCTGAAAAAAATTTTTTTTAGTTATCTTCAAATAAAAATCTATTTGAATTTTTTAAAGATATGTTTTGACCATAAAGCAACTTCAAATATTTTTTAATTTGGAGATATGTTCACAACCAAATTATAAAGCACCAGAAGAAAACAGGAGCCTGTAGATAACACCTCCACATACAGGTCTCCAACAGTGAAGGATTTACTAAGTGAATTGTGCTGTTTAAGTATTTTAATACCCTGCACCTCTCAAAATGAGGTAGTGAGAGAATATTTAATCACATGAAAAACTTTTCCAATATGCTATTGAGGAAAGCAAAAAACAGTATCATCCTTTTCTTTTTGTAGAAATTAAAAATCGGCATAAACACACATAGGAAAAAACATGAGTGATGTAATTAGTGATGGGTTGTGGACTCTGGTTATCACTGTATGAGATTGTAATTTAAATTTTATTCATCCTAATTTATCTTCAGTTAATAAATTTTCTGCAATGACAATGTGGTTTTTCTTTAGAAAGTAAATTTAATTTTTAAATTCAGAGGGATTGCCTTAAATTGTTAACATGCATTTACCTGATATGATGTTTATGTACTACATTAACACACACAGTATGTTGAAAGTGTGAAGATTACTTCAGCATATGTTTATGACAAATGAAGGATTTTGCTCACTTAAAAAAAACTTTTATCTATCTACATGACATTACTTATATATAACATATGAGTAAAGAAGGGAAACAATAACTGGAATCTCCAAAAGTTTACCATGAGTACAGAATTTTACACAGTGTGTATTGACTTTTGCCCAGCCTGCTGTAGTGTACTGAAATCAAAAGGAAATGTATATGTGTTAATTTAGCTGTTTCAATGACTCATGCAGGATATTGAGCAGAGGATACCTGTGATGGATGCTCAATACAAGATAATCACTAAGACAGCACACCTCATCACTAAAGAGAGCTCCCAGGAAGAAGCTAATGAAATGTTTGCAACCATGTCTGAGCTCAAGGAGCAGCTAACCAAGGTGGGAAAATACTTTAATGCAGGACACCTTACGGGGGACCAACACTGCCACCCCCTCTGTCACCCAGGGGCAAATCACTTACAAATTTGTAATCACTTACATTGTTAACAAATCATGTTTTTTGTTTCTTCTTGTGATTTTGATTTAGTAGCTTTGTCATCTAATAACTATGTCATGAGTTTTAAAAATGAAATGCTGGCTGACACCAACTGTTACTTTTCCTGTTAATTTAGAATTATTTGTAGCTGTATTTTAATAGAAAAATAAATGTTTTCAGGGGGGACAAGGGGCCAATTAAATATGATGAAAGCAAAGGGGGAGAAGTAGAGGAGGAGGGAGGAAGAAGGGGAGATCAGATATTTAAATGAGTAAGAATTCCAAAATGCCCCTTTTTTATCATTTATTTAATGTACCTTTACTCTAAGAGTACTTACGTTACTTTCTGCTTGCATTGCTACAGAGCAATGAAAATTCTTCCCTCTGCATCTCATGGAGCTCACTGTAGACTTAAAATATATACATAGCCACTTCCGTGTAGGGAACTCAATGAATATCAAGCATAAGTCTCTTTTATTCTATCGAGGAATTTTTCTTAAGAGCTTTGGAAGTTCCACTGAGATTTTTTATGTATCTAAAGTTGAATTTTATGAAGTGTACTGTTTGCAAAGTGCCAGATTAGGTAACTAATTCCTGGTAAAATATCTGTTAACTAGAAGAGAAAAAGTAAAAAGCAAATCACCTATATGCAATCAGCAATAGAGACTTAATGAAAAGGGTAAAAATAACTGAGATAGGTGAATGAAGGAAGAGCAGCTCCATGAAAATGAGAAAACTTAATTTGTCACACTGGTATGTATTAGAATGTTAATTTCTAATCCCTTTTATTTTAACACTCAAGTTAGGAGAGTGTTAAAGACGGAGCTCAATCCCAGTCAACGTCATCAGTGTGACACCCTGCCCGCAGCCCCCACAGCCGTGCCTTGAGCTTGCACACCTGCACGTAGACCAGGTGTAAGGAGTCAGGGCAGCCTCTGAGAGGGTGCGGCACCTTTTCACACACTCAGGCATTATTCTGTCTTTCCTGCTACTTCAGATGCAGCATCTTGGTAGGTGTTCTGCTGCATCCTGCAAAGATTTATAAAGCACACTAACTTTTATACAAGGTAGCAGATCCCCTACATTTTTTTTCGGAATGATTTTAGCACACCCTTGTTGCAGTCAGCCAGTAGTTTTCTTTTCAGGAGTTTTCCTTCAGCTAATGTATTCAAGAACATGAGAGCATGATGATATTTATAAGTTAAGAGGGAAAAAAAAGGAATGACTTACTAATAAGCATGCTATTTCCTTTCCTTGGTTCCCACAAGTTTCGATAATACTTTGGGACCAACTCTAAGTTAAATGAGGGGGGACAGGAAGTTCTTGGAGAATTGTGGATGCTGGATTCCAACATAAAGGTGACAAGGTAGACACTATACCTCATCATAAAAATGAAAATAATACAGGCATATAAAGTTACACCATTTTAAAAAAAAACAAGTGGCAGATAAAGGCTAGGCCAATTCAGACTAAGGAGATGTCCCCTACCAGGGAGCCTCCATGAATAAAATGGTGTGTGACCAGAGCATTTGGGATGAGTAGGGTGTCAATTGCCAGGGAGGAGCAGAGTACGGAGCTCAGGGGAGGGAGGAAAGAATGAGGCCTGTCTGGGAAGAAGGAGTCAAGTTTGTAAGCATGTCTGGAGTTAAAAGAGTTCAAGCAGCACAGTTCTTAAAAATAAAGTTGGGAGGCACAGGTTAGTCTAGATAATGTAATTGGAGACTATCCTTTGTCCGATTTCGAGGCTGAAGTGAAGGTAGGTCACTATTTATGAAGAGCCATTTGATGCCATCTGGCTGGCTCACAACGCCACTTAGATGGGAAAGTGCGACCGAGATGGGCGACTGAGATACATTTTCACAAGAAAACGCTGTGGCATTTATTTATCTCAGTGGTATAGTAATATTGTTTTCTACATACAAATTTAACAGTACATAGGGAATGTCATTAAACAAATGTCTTTAGAGACCTGTAAACACAAAATGACCGCATCACTGATGAAAACGTTCCTGAGGGCTAGGAGCAGTACTTAACGCTTGTTGCACTTAATGAATTTTAATGGAATTTTTGTCTTTGTCTTTTTAAAGGTCAAAGAACGTTACTCCCCACTCCTTTATGAGTCTCAACAGCTGTCAGTGCCGTTGGAGGAGTTAGAAAAGCAGATGACGTTCTTTTATGACTCACTGGGGAAAATCAATGAAATTATAACTGTTCTGGAGCGCGAGGCACAATCTAGTGATCTTTTTAAACAAAAACATCAGGTAAGAACACGTCCCTTTCAGCAGACACAGTCACTTTAAAGCATACATGATAGAAATCCAGTGAGGACAAGAAGCATTTTTCTGGAATAGTACTGCCAACTCAAAACAAAACTACATCTTGTCCAAAGGTAAAAATCCTGTCTGCTACAGGTAAAAATAAAAGTTATATATTGAAAGATGTTCTAGATAATGTACATGTTATATATGTAGATATATATTATATAAAAAACAGATAATTGCATTCCATTTCTATCCAGTGTTTATTATAATCTGTGTCTTATGGAATCATCTCTTTACCTCTAGGGCCAGGTCTGTGTACACAGCCATAAAATTCTGGAACTGTGTTTGGAGTGATAATCATGTTTATTTGTCTCATTTTTTTAGTAAGCAGATCTGTATGCAGATCAGCCTTCTCCTGAGGGCTGCGGTTAATTGACTCATTGTGGTGGTTTATTCTATAAATGAACTAATCCATCAGAGGAGGGTGAAATTAATGAGCTTCACCCAGGAGAAAGAGCAGAGAGTATCTGGAGTGAATCAGACAGGTATTCAGATCGTAGATTTGATATCACAAATTACAGAGCCTTGATTAGCTTTTATTTCCCTCACCTTAAAATACCTAAGTTGAGAGTTTCTTGTGGAGATTACATTAGATATTCGATAATCAGAGTAGCACATAATATATATATTCTGCAATTAGTAGCAATTATTATTATTATTATTATTGATTATAAAGAGACAATGATTATACCACCAAACCCTGTTCTAACGGATTGTCATCCTATTGGATAAACATTATTTTTCATTTCGAGTCACAGTGCCGTTTCTTACATTCCTGCATTGCTGTAAGCAGCCATCAAAGATTCCTTCCACAATTAAAATATTTAATATTTAATAATATCTTTCTGAGTTACTCTTTCACCTCCTAAATTTTCAAAAGGAAAAAGTATATCCTTATTCAGTTTTGCCAAAGCAAAACAAAAATTCTGCTCTTAACATTTGACTCGAGATTACCAAAACTAGTATCCGACTGAACCATTTGAATATTTTTCCAAAGCAGTTGAGGGCGTTAAAATGCAAATGGCGTGGATAGAAGTCAAACATTGACCACCTTCCCTGGGCTGAGCCGGGTCATTCCCATGCTGTCAGCTGCAGAAATCACTGTGATGCCAGGGTACAAATCAGAAGTGAAAGGGCCTGTGTCAACAGGGCTTCTTGTCCTGCAAATGTGTGACAATTGCCAGTCCTCCCCAGGCACACTGGTGTGCTGCCTTTGTGGTTAGGACCTGGGGCCCACCATCATGTCAATGAGATTGATAGCTTGTGAACCTGAGGAATTCAAATGGTATATATTTTGGTAGACACAAGTAATATATAATCCTTTGCATCTGACTCAGTAAAGTATAATAACATGCGTTGGTGTTAAATTTATTTAGTCAGATTAAAACCAGCTATGTAGATTGACTTTATTATTGTTCTCTCAGTAAACCATAGGCCTATTAGTTGGTTAGAGAAATGCAGCCACCAGACTGATAACAATTCTGATGTGCTGTCCTTCTCTCAATGTTAATGAGACGGGCATGAAATATTAAAAAATCTCAAAAACTGCAATGTGACATTTAAATGTCTTATATAAAAAGCCGTGACTTCAGTGATGGCTTAAAATTCTGAAAAAAAAAAAAAACCTCTCTGTGTTTTGATTTTATTTGTTGCTGGTTAAAAGCTTAAATGTTGTATAATGTTGTTCTTTTTATTTTTAATGGTTACTCTCTTTCTTTCTCTTCCTTGCCCTATTAAATACTATTGTTGTGGGTTTCCTTCCCTGGTAGGAGCTGTTAGCCTGTCAAGAGAGCTGTAAGAAAACCATGACCCAGATCGAGAAGGGCAGTCAGAGCGTTCAGAAGTTTGTGACCTTGAGCAGTGTGCTGAAGCATTTCGACCAGACGAAGCTGCAGAGACAGGCAGCAGATGTTCATGCTGCTTTTCAGGTGAGTTCCCTCCCTGAGCTGGAAATGGGAACGAGGGAGAATACAAAGAATAAGGACACAAAATCATTACGGTTCATGATGGCTTTGGGAAGCTAAATTTTACTTCTTTTTCTAATATTAACACGTATTAATACTAAAAGGGGTTGATTATTCTCATTATAATGAGAGGGATTCGAGTGTTTTTCCTTGACAAAGCGATACTTTAAATAATGAGAAAACGTCACATTATGACAATTTTTATACATCAAGACCATGGTAAAGAAAACGGGAGATTGGAGGAAGCACGTGGAAACCAACAGTCGCTTGATGAAGAAATTTGAGGAGTCCCGCGCTGAGTTGGAGAAGGTGCTCCGGATGGCACAGGAGGGCCTGGAGGAGAAGGGGAACCCGGAAGACCTCCTGAAGAAACACACTGTGAGTTTATCCCTGTCATCGTGGAATCAAGGTGTGAGGATCTCCCTTTGGTCTTCCAGAATATTCTACCAAATTTAAAAATTGCAAATATTTTTTTCCTAAAAATTAAAAAGTTCTAGTTGAATTTTAGATGTGGTGGCTTCTGAGTCATAACTCTAGATGATTGTGGTTTATCCCTAGAGATTAAAAACAAAACAAAACAATAGTTCCTCGGAATATGGGATGAGGGCAGCAGCTGGCTAAGAGGCTTGTTTGGAGGTGTGACTGCTTCCTGTACAGTGTCTGGTGCTGCTTTGATGCGGCCGAGCACTCTTAACCACCTTCTCCGCCTCCCCGTCAGGAGTTTTACAGTCAGCTGGACCAGAGGGTGCTCAACGCTTTCCTGAAAGCTTGTGACGAGCTCACCGACATCCTGCCCGAGCAGGAGCAGCAGGGCCTGCAGGAGGCGGTGAGAAAGCTCCACAAACAGTGGAAGGTGAGCTGGGGCGCAATGGGAGCCTGGTGCCCGAGGATGCGAGAGAGCGTGAGGGGTTGGGGTCCCACTGAACGAGGAATTTAGAAACTCAGGAAAGCCACCAGAACCACTTCTCCCATTAAAAAAATGAGCTTGAATAGAACATGATGCACATGATAGGACTTCGTTATTCCTATTTTTTTAGTTACAGCAATTTATTGTCATATGACTTAAGAATACTCTTTTTCCTTTCTTATTTAGTTATTTATTTAGAGCAGGGATAATGAGAGTGTTTAACTTCTTCAGCAACATTTAGTGCACTCTTCTCGTCTGAGTGATGCTAGGCATATTACTGACATTTTATTTCACAAAATTATACATAAACACCTTTGCTGTTCTCAAGGATTTTATCATCTGGGTTAGATTGTTATGATCTAACAATATAAATAAAAACATCTTTTGGTTAAGGATTCAGTGATGAACTAAACATAATCCTTTTCCCCAAAGTACGTAGAGTCTCATAAGGGAGATTATTAGTCACAAATAATATAAGTATAATATATAAGTCCAGAAAAGTATAAGCACTATATTTAGGAAACTTTGAAGGAGAGAGGTGGGCCCACTTGGAAACTAAAAACAAGTGAACCAAGCGATGAGTTCTAAGCTAGGGCTTTAAGAAGAAGCAAAGAGCTGGGGGTGGATGTGAGGATGAAACAGTATGTCTTCCAATAACTAAACCTAATAAGGTTTCCTTGCTTTTTCCCTCTGTGTAATGGGTATAGTATCCGTCCTTCCTACCTCACAGGGTTGTTGCCAAAATTAAAAGGAACACATGCTGGGGCGAGGATATGTGTCATCAGTGTGTGATTTAAATCTAGATTCAAATTTACCTTTTTCTACTTACCCCTAAGCCTCAATGGTCTAATCTTAAAAGTGGGACATCAGTACTGTATGGGCCATTGCAAAGATGAACAGAGTCACCGCACCCACCCACAGTGCTAGGAAAAGTACAAAGCTTGGAGGCTGGATGCAAACGGTGCTGATGACACCAATTGGCCCTAAAGGAAATATTCTATGGTTTTTGTCACTTCAATGGGAAATGCACATCACCAGTGTTGGTATTATATGTTTCCAAATCTGCCTGTGGAATGCAGGATCTTCAAGGAGAAGTCCCATATCATTTGCTTCGCCTGAAGATCGATGTGGAGAAGAACAAATTCTTGGCTTGCGTAGAAGAATGCAGAACTGAGCTGGACCGGGAGACCAAGCTGCTGCCCCAGGAAGGCAGTGAAAAGATAATTAAAGAGCACAGGGTATGTCACACATGTGCAAAGTCACATTGTGTTGTCACTTAAAGGATATAACAGATACTTTGGTTTGGGTCTGGAAACACTAAAGAGCTTACTTACTTTACATTGATAGTCTAAATGGAATCTTCCTTCGGTTTTTCTGTGAGAATATAAAAGACTTGTCTGGCTTCTCATCGTGATTATGCAATTGTTTATTGTGTGTTAGATTTTCTTCAGTGACAAAGGTCCTCATCATCTCTGCGAGAAAAGGCTGCAGCTCATTGAAGAACTGTGTCTGAAGCTCCCAGTCCGGGACCCAGCGAGGAACACACCTGAAACCTGTCACTCGACTCTCAGAGAGCTCAGAGCGGCCATGGACAGCACCTACGCCAAGCTGGTGGAAGACGCAGACAAGTGGAAGGACTACACCAGCAGGTAGTCTGGGAACTGTTTCCCGACAAGGACGTAGTCTATCCTAATTCTGTTAATGCAGAGATTATTACAAAGCAAGAAACAACATGCGTTTCATCATGCGCAATAAAGACAATCAGATTGTGTGACATCGTCCATGTTTTTCTATAAAAATACTTCATTCAGTAAAAAGAATGGGTTTCAGTCATAAACTGTGAATCATTTTATTTCCAGATGACTCAGATATGATCTGTTTGAGGCAGAATTGCTTCATCTTTTTCTCTTGGATTACCACATCTCCCTAAAGGAAGACTTCTGACTCCTTAGGGTTACGTCTCATTCTGGTGGGGACATGTGAGCCCAGACCTTAAGTGGTACCGTCCTTACTCCCAGGTGCCCAGACCCTGGGACAGACACCTGTTTTTCCTCAGCAGAGCTCTGCCTGCTCTTTTTCTCTCCCCCAAATGGCTGAGCCCAGAGGTGTCCACCCCTGCCCTGAGCTTCACGTTTCTTTAAGGAACAGTTTCCAGAAAATGTGTTAATCAGTTTGCTAAGTTTCCATGAATGAATTCAAAATAGAAAATGTATTCCAACCCTCCTGACATGTTCTTCCTTTAGTAAGATACCTCCTGTGTTATTTCAGAATTTCTGAGTTCTCATCTTGGATCTCTGCAAAGGAGACACAATTGAAGGGGATTAGGAATGAGGCCATCGATGCTGCCAGCCATGGAGATGTCAAACGGGCTGTAGAGGTAAGTTCTGGGATGTTTTTTGTTACTGGAAAATTTCCGCTAATACAAAACAAAGATAGACAATCTAACGGCTGTCTTTTTTTACTTTATATAAAAAATCAAGTTCCTGAAAATTAACTTAGAAATGTCTCCTCATGTTATTGTGAGAACTATAGGGATTTTTTTTTCCTTGGGTCATTTTTGGCTTTGAGATTCAGTCATGCTCAGTGGTGCTTTTAATGCATCTTTAGCTAATGGGAAACCCTGCGAGGAAAATTGTGTGCATGGGTGTACAACACAGCAGAGATTTAAGAACCATCACGGAAAAAAAGAACACAATACATTTTAGCTACTCAAAAGCCAGGTTACAGAAAATGAGGGATTCGGGCAAGGTCTCTATTCTTTCTATGTCACATTCAGCTGGATTGGATCAGCCCCTGTGAGCTTGGGGACAGCCCGATAACCCAGCTGTGACAGAGCCTCGGGTCTAAACCAGTTCTCATTCTGTGAATTACATGTGGCAACCCTCTCCCTCTTAGCTTGGCTCACAGTATTATAGACAGATGCTGTTGTGGAAATTTTTTCTTTCAGTTTTTTGAACCCTTGCAAGTCTCATAGTTTTTGTTAATGAGAATATTTTTTTTCTTTCTGTTCTATCCTATTTCATTTTTATATTAAAAGTATAATCCCCTGCCCTGGCTGGTGTGGCTCAGTGGATTGGGCGCGGGCTGGGAACCAGGCAGTCCTGGTTCGATTCCCAGTCAGGGCACATGCCTGGGTTGCAGGCCAGGTCCCCGTGAGGGCCATGTGAGAGGCAACCATGCATTGCTGTTTCTCTCCCTCTCTGTCTCCCTCCCTTCCCCTCTCTCTAAAAATAAATAAAAAAATAAAATCTAAAAAAAAAAAAAAAGTATAATCCCCTTAAACACTAGAGGTGCTCCGTAGCATCATCCTTTACCAAAGGAAGGATAGCTCTGCAAGGTAGGGCAAAAGCAGGTTTACAGTTGTTCGCGTGGAAAAGACATGCAGGCTGTGATTACCATAGTAACTTACAAACTCTGTACTGTGTACTCACAACTGTGAGCCCACTTTTGCTCCACCCTGTATTTACTACTGGTTGCTGTCATAGTACAAGCAGAATTCTCATGGTAGAATGAAGAGATGACTCGCTTCTGGAACCAGCTGGTTCCTGGCTAGTATGGTTTGCCCTGTGAGAGCCTCTGTAGCAAAATGTGTGGTTGGCTGGAGACCACTGTGCCCCATGCTGCCCAGAGCAGGTGCAGGAAGGAGAGGCTACCCGGATCACCTCTCCCTGGGTCCCCTACCCTGCAGGGGCTGGAGCCCCACGGGCTTTCTGCCATTGCCTTGGCCAGCACCTCTTCCCTTCCTGGATGAGTGTTGAGATCTTCTTTGTGTCTCTTACTCTCTGGGGTATTGACTTCTAAAAGCTAACAAAAATGAGGCATCAAATATGAGTTAATAAAGTTAAAATAAATCTTTAGGTCATCTATAATACTATTCAATGAGTAAACTGTTCAATAAAAGAATTAGCTAACTAAAAAAGGATTCTCTTTTCTTTTCTTCAAAAAATATCATGTTCCTTCCAGCTTACAGAAGGTAAAGGAACAAAATATAATTCCCAATGTTGATATCACATATTCTTCTTCAGGACTTTTCGAAGTGTCTTTGTTGTGATCCAGGGAATCTGTAAATGTCTAGCCATGTGATTATGAAGGTGATTTTTTGGTATAGAGAGTACTGACTTTACACATAAGGTATTGGCAGTGGAGAACCATTTCTTTCTACTGTTGTAGACTTTTGTGAAGGATCAGAGCAAAGTAGTAGAAGCAGGCACTCCGTTGGTGAGTGAATGTCTGGCTTCCCTGCCTCCACCTGACCTGCCTTCTTCAGTTGAATCTGTTCTTGCTAGAAAGTTATGTTCACAGTTGCGTTTGGTTCATTAAAAGTGTTCTTCCATTCCAGGAGATAAGAAACAGCATGACCGAAAAGGGCGAGACTCTCATCTGGCTGAAGTCCAGGCTTAAAGATTTGACTGAAGTTTCTTCTGAGAAAGAAGCCCAGAAGCAGGGAGATGAGCTGGCCAAATTATCCAGTTCCTTCAAGGCTCTCGGAAGTTTGTTGTCAGAGGTATATCATTTGCTCGCACTCTGAACAGTCAGGTCTGAGGGGAGGGGGAATCGGGAAGGTCCTTTCTCTTTCCGTTATAGTTTAGCTAGTAGGTTTATAACAAAATCTTAGTTGCAACAGAATGGTTGATCTTTACAAGTATTGGTGGGAAAGATGAATAGAATGTTGGAATTATGGCCTCTGTCATTGTTGGATGTGTTAGTTCAGATTGGTCTGCAGCAGAACTGCAAAGCTGATCAGATCCATTCCTTTTTGGGGTTCTTCCTGGAAGACAATACAAGAATGTAAAGTTGGATAGCTAGCTACCAGTATTTCTTGAAATCATTAATAAACTTGCAAGAAATAATGATTAATTGAATGACTCCAAAGTCCCTTTATTCTGAAGATCTGGGATTCTCTCTAGCTGTCCCTAATGCAATAGTTTGATAGTTAACTCTTTATATTTTGAATCCATGTAGATCAACCTAAGACTCTATAAGTGAATTTACATAAGCCAAAGATACTCTCAACTGTTTGTGGTTTAGTTTTATGTGATAATTTTGATGTGTAACATACAGTATTCTTAAGAATTTTTGACAAATTGAAAACAACAGTCAGATTAATTGACTTTTGGAACAAGCTATTCTGATCCTCAGATGACCCCTTTCAGAGCAGTAACCATGTTTAGATAGTTGCCCCAACCATACTTTAAATGAAATCTGATATGATCCTTCTCTACTTTTTATTGGATCGAGAAGGTAAGAATAAGAGAAAGGATACTGATACAAACAGTAAATACATTTGTGGATAATCCTTGATCCAAGATCTACCAGGTGGTTTTAGTCATGCCAAAAGACTAATTTATATTCTTTTATAGACACATAACACTTTGGCTTCTCTTAAATTTAGAAACTGTTATCTACCCTAACATTTTCCCAAGGTCGTTTATTTGCTTCATTTTTCAGAAACTCTCATGGGACCTGCAGCCATAATCTTTCTCTAGCAAAGGCAGGCATGAATTCTTTGCACACTCATATGTATTCTGTGTAGTTTATATTAATACCCTTTTTGTTACTTAAACAGAGCAAAAAAGGAGCAGCAAAAATAAATATTCTATTCATGTACATGTTGATATAAAAAGATGAATTTGACACATTCGGGGCTTCCTTTGATTATAATCTATTTAGTATTTAAATTAATTGAACACAAAGTGTTTACAATTGTTTAGTGTAAGAAAAACTGGCTGTGGATTAACAATACATAATGAAGAGTCATTTCTTTGCCCAGAGCTCTGATTTACTGAGAGCTGTGTGGTTTTCATAGTGTTTTACTTCTGTTTGTTTGGAGAACAACACGGTCCAAGTTACCTGGGACAAAGTCAGAGCAGAAGAGGGGCACAGAAAAAAGGAGCACAAGGGAAGGGAGCACTGGAAGGCTTCTGGGGAAGACAAATGATGATACAATGTTAAAATGATTATTTCAGTAAAGATGGAGAGGGGTAGACTTTGAAAATAAAAAGATGCTGGTATACTAACATAGGGGAAGCAGAAATTAGGCAGAAGATGCAGCTGAAAATTGGGGGAAATGACAAGGAAAAGAATCCACTAAAGAAGCACATAATTAGAAACTGTATTGTTTTATGTAGACTTATTGGAAGTGCATTTTCAACAAATACCCTTTTAGTTCTTTTTCCTCTATGCAAATTTTCCTCTGACTTTAAATATATTCAACATAACTTTCTTACACCATACTTGTTTAATAATTAGATTTTTAATAATTATATTTTTAATAATTAGAATTAAAGGGATCCCAGAGACAATACATACAATATATACAAATTTGTTATTCTGCCTTGATTTTGAGGTAGAGTAGGTTTCTAATATGACGCACAGCACCATTTCAAAGGAGGGCTGCAGCTCCCATAAGTGACTATGCAGTTGAATAATGATTAAAAAAGCTTTAAAATATGTGATAGAATAAAGGTCAGGGATCTGTGTATATATTTCAAGTTGATGAGAAAGATTTTATACAAATTCTTTAAAATTTTTAAGATTACATGAACATATGATTTATCATTTTTTCATGAAAACCTAGGTTGAAAAGATGTTAAACAGTTTTGGAGACTGTGTCCAGTACAAAGAAATAGTCCAGAGTTCCCTCGAAGAGTTGATTTCTGGTTCTAAAGAAGTCCAGGAGGAAGCTGAGAAGATCTTGGACACGGAAAACCTGTTCGAAGCCCAGCAGTTACTTCTTCATCAGCAGGTAGAATGCCTCTCTCCCCGGTGCATTCACGCCAGGTTGATTAGTTGATGACTCACAGAACCAGAGGGAGGAGTAGGATACCCACTGGGTGAGGGCAAGGGAACGGGGGCGGGGCGAGCTGGAAGGAGCCCAGCTGAACGGTTAAATATTAAACATGTCAAAGATCCTGCAAGATAAATGCCCAGCCTGAGTGGTTGGCTGGTACCAAAAAGGTCGAGAAATATCGTGAAGGGAAAGTTGAGTTAGCTATGAAAACCTTCATAAAACTTGCAAATTGTCCTTTTCATTACAGAGACTGGAAGCATAGAGATAATTGCTTCATATTTGAGATCAAAATTCTTTTGTTATTATATTAAAATATCACTTCTCAATTTACAATTTTTGATGCATTTTAGTTTGGGAAATTGCAACTTACATGAAGTGCCAGGCCTTTCATGTAAGGCCTGAATGCCTTACATATGTAAGTATGTTCGTATAGCTTAGAACCGGAAGTAATGAAATTTTGGTACATATGTTGATAATAAGCAGTTTGGATCATCTTCACTTGTCAAACTCAGAATAAGCAGCAGTATAATTCAAACAAAATATTTTAATGAAAAATTCTAGCTAACTTAATATATAGCAAATGCTAGTTAATTATAAATATAATAATATGTAAAAATGGGAGTTATACTAAAAGTATACATAAAACAACAGCTTCTGGGCTTTACAGATACACTGATAATTAGTAATTGTAAAAAGGCTGTAAGTACAAAAAAAGTTAATGCTTGATATTACATTGTTCTCAATTCTTATAAAAGTTGTGTTTGGGTTTCAATTTACTTTAAGTCATAAATATGAGATTATAGATTCTTACATTATATTTTATGATTTCACATTTCTTGGACCTAATATTTGGTTATATGTGTCTTTATTTGTGAAAATTTATGAGCTGTATGCTTGAGATTTGCATACCATTCTGTTCGTACATTATAATTCAATAAAAAGTTTATTTTAAAAGTTAACCTTCCCCAGGTGGCTCAGCCAATTAATCATTCTGCATATGCCCAGGAATGCAATTTCTTAATATTAGCACTTTTTAGAGCATAGTGATTTTTAAAAATGGAGTTAGGACTTTGCGTGTTTAAGCAGAAAAATAATTATTTTAGGAGAACTGTGTCAAATGAATAGTTTTGCCAAATTCCTTCTGGAATGTTGCACAAAATGCTAAATGTCTGACTTTGCACACAGTTAAAACCCCAAGACCAAATTAATTGTGTTGTTTACCATCCACAACAGCAACTATTTATAAATAATGTCCATCTGGGACTCAGGCACTGTCCTCATCGCCAGTGTTTAGTGTCCGTGTTAACTTTAACGTAGCTGGGGCCGCACCGTGTGAGGTCGTGGTTTTGCACCTCCCCTAGAGCGGGGGAGTCTAATGGCCCTGCTCGGAGAGTAACACTTAGGTCCACCCATTGAACAAATGCTTCCAGCAAAAGACAAAGAGGATCTCTGCAAAGAAGAGGGACGTGCAGCAGCAGATGACACAGGCTCAGCAGGGAGCAGGCGGGCTGCCTGGCCAGGTCCAGGAGGAGCTGCGGAAGCTGGAGAGCACCCTGGATGGCCTGGAGCGCAGCAGGGAGAAGCAGGAACGCCGCATCCAGGTGGGAGAGGGGAAGTCCAGGCCCGCGTTAACTTCTGGGCACTGGTCGCATCTTTTGCTCGTGGGAGAAAACGTTTGTTTCCACCTATGATGCTCCAACACATGAGTGATCTCTTTTAAGCAGCACATCAGCCTTATGAGATGGGTACTACAGTGAGCACATTTTGTAAGTGTGGGTGCTTCCAAAAGAAAGAGTTTGAAGACATGACTCCAAGTCACAGAGCAGTGATCAATAATAAAGCCAGGGTTTTAATTCACACTAGCCTGAATCCAGAAATTGACAATGAATTATTTCATGTTTCCCAGTCCAGCAGCCATGCTGTTAGGCTTTACTGTGATCCTGACACATTATCTGAAATAAAGTTTTTGAATTTTGCCCCCTGCTCCCTGCCCACTCCCATTTCTTCTCTCTCTCTCCTGTCTCCCTTTCATCTTTCCTTTCCCTTCCCTTCCCTTCCCTTTCTTTGCCTGGCCTTGTGTTGCCTTCCCTTTCTCCCTTTTTTCCTTTCTCCCTTCTTTGCTTCCTTCCTCCCTCCCTTCCTTCCTTCCTTTTTAACACAATACAGGAGGCTTTCTTTTCCCTTGTCCCTTATCTGCATTTTAAGTACTATCCTTAGATTCGTAGGATGTTACAGCTGGTAGGAAACTTAGAGTTCTAGTGCACACATATTCTTTTCGTAGATGAACTGAGTCTCAAAGGGAAATTCTTGTAGGAGCCATTAGGATCGTCCTTATTCAGAGTAACCACTGAACAGACTTAACCAGCAGTTGACAGCCTAACAAAGAATGGGAATGTGAACACTCTTTTGTGACATACTTTGATAATTCATAATATTATATGGTGTTTTTTCTTTTTTTAAAATTTAGGTCACATTAAGAAAATGGGAGCGATTTGAAACCAACAAAGAGACAGTGGTCAGATACCTTTTTCAAACAGGTTCCAACCATGAGCGCTTCCTGAGTTTTAGCAGCTTGGAAAGTTTATCTTCAGAATTGGAACAGACAAAGGTATATCATCAGTAAGACATAGAGTCCCTTGGTACTTATTCAGAAGAAAAACTGTGTTCCCCCTCCCTATTACTGTTAGTTATTATAATTATGCATTTAATCAATACTTATTGTTTCTTGATCATCCACTCATGAATATACTGGTCAAGTTTCTTCAGGAAATGAAAACGTAAGCAAGATTTAAACATCAAGATCTGAGAGAAACTTTTCATTAAAATGGAAAATAGTTCCCTAATGGACGAACGCATTACAAATTTTTATTCAGAAGACAGTGATATCTTTACCTCAATATTGAAGGGCAGATAAAGACATAGAAAAACAGGACTTGGAGCACATAATGATCATTCCTGGAATGAGAAATGACATAAAGTATAAAAGTGTTAGATATGGGGTTCCATGTTGTAAAGCAGAAAAATGAAATGCAGTTGTAAAGCAAAGACTCTCTAGGCAACCTGGAGCACTTAAAGGTCTTAGGAAAGAGAGTCATGTGATCAGAGCTGTACTTTAGGAGATGAGTTTTCAAGCAGGTGTAGGAAGTTGAAAGGGTGAAAGACTGGAGCCATGGGATCCAATTAGAAAGATAGTCCATCTGTGCATTGATGAGGATGTGGATGAGGATGAAGGGGATGAAGAGGACAGAGGCAAGAGACAGAGAGTGAAGGAAAAGAAGATGATGTGCAGGGTTCTGAGTCTCTGGAGGCGATGGGAGTGGGGCGGGAACCGAAGGAGCAGCTGTGGTAGGGAAAGATGACAACCCCGTTTTCAACATAAGGAGTGTGAGGCTCCAGGGGCACATCCAAGAGGGAGTGTGTAGCTGTCGGCCACCGTGAGCTCCAGCCTGTCCACTAAAGGCCCTGGACACTCAGAGCGGACCAACAGATTTGTACAAAGCATTTGGAGACTTGTACTGGTTATTTTGGTTCCTGCTTTTGTGTTTGGGGTTTATAAGGAGACTGAATTAGTACTAAAATGTGTCAGCCAATGCATAAGAAAGAAGACTCTTTTATCTATCCTTTTATAGCCTTCAGGAAGTGCATCCTTCTGCTTTTGTTTTCTTACCAGTGAAAGGCTTTTCTGCATTTCATCTGCTATTTTTTTATTATATCTCTTATTATTAACTGAGGAATTGAAAGTTTATCAGGCTACTTAATCTTTCAATTCTGTATGATTTTCACCAGCCTTTTGAGTAGAACATTATTTTTAATTTTAATTATTTCATATATTAAAGTATACCAGACTTTTAAAAAATAAATACAATGATAGTTATTGGGTTAATTATCACATAGGGGTTCCACCCATGTTCTGTGCAGGGTTTCTGACACCCTGTGGGTCTAATTCTTTTGAATCAGTTTATCAGCTCCAAATGCAGCCAATGTAACCTTTTATTGTTATCATTAAAACTTTCCTTAACCGATTATCTTGCATACTTTGGCATTTATTTAATAATATCTGCTAACATTAATTGAATATATACTATATGTTGTCCTAATCACTTGATGTTTATCATCTTCTTTGATTTCACCCAAACAATTCTAAAAAAATAGGCACCAATGTTAATCCCATTGTATAAAGGAGGAAATATAAGGGGCATAGCTATTCATGAATTTATCTAAAATTTTAGGATTACTGATTGGTGAGTTTGTGATTCTAACCCAAGAGGTCTGAGTCCAGAGCCCAGACCTTTAGCTACTATATTCTACTTTCATTATAAAAATACACTGCTGCACAAGCACTTGTAAGCTAGAATAATTGTTCCCTATTTCTCTGCTTGCTTGCCATTGTGAATGCAGCCGTTATCCCAGCTGTAGCCCTGGAGGGGCTGTGCTAAGGAACTTCACTTTCTGCCTGCCAGTGTGTGGGCGGGTGTTCATGGCAACATCATGTTTAATCTTCACAACAAGGCTTTGCTGATGACTTAAGGAACATTCAGAGAACTATGTGTCTTAAGGTCACGCAGCTAGCCAAGGGCAGAGCCTGTTCGACTCCAGGCCTATCCGATGCTTCCTGCTGCCTCCCGCCACCACTCACGTCGTCTTCTTAGAATGTAGACAGAAAGCCTTACAGTGTTATTCTACTTTTGTTTAAATTGGTCTTTGTCAACACCATTCTGTTCTTCGGATTCCTTTACATTGAGCTTGTCCCACTCACAGCTTGCACAAAGCTCTTAGTGAATGTATATAAACAATTTCAAACATAGCTCTACTTTTTCCATGGTTTCTCTTGGTTCTGGGAAACACTAAGGGAAAAAATACTATTTTATACTTCTGATTCCATTCATGGGATTCTGATTCCATAATTGAATCTACAGTGACTATAAGCTCACATATAGCGATGGTGGGCATTCATAAACTCAGATTATAAAGTTGTGACATTAGCAAATACTATTATCATATTTTTAGATATTGTAAATCCCTCTACTCTAAGGAAGCTGTATTTACTCATTTTTATTCTCTTAAATTACAGGGTACTTCTCTGAAATAATGTTGATATTTCTATGAGGACATGGAGTTTTTCGAACGTGAAGTTATAATAGGATTATTTAGTAACTCTATCTTATATGGCATTTTGTGATGATTCTGGGAGGTGCTCTGTGGGAAAAGATGGCTATTAGAAGTCGACTATAAAAAATTATTTACACTGTATTTCTACATTACCTACTTATTAGAGGGTTTTTTGTGATCAAAATTTAAACCTCGTGTGAGATTTTCTTACATGAGAAGAAACGAGATACTAGTTCATCTTTTTCTCGCAAGATTATCCCTTGGTGTACACTTTTTTAATTCACGATTCAGTATATTTACCTGACAAAATTCAGATAACAGCTAAAATTTATTAGTGCTTCAAATATATTCACTTCAAATTATGGTAGTTCATTCTTACTGAAAATCACCGTATGAACTTTATAAACTATTTCGTCCTCAATTTTACATGAGAGACATAAAAAAAATTATGATAGGCACTTGCCAGTGTGCCAGGCAGTTAAAAATGAAGTTGCTAATTAAATGCTAACAATGATCTTACAAGAAGAGCATCACTGTTTTATATGAAAGAGCCATGGACTAAAAAGTAATTCACCAAAGCCAAAAA
This sequence comes from Micronycteris hirsuta, assembly GCA_004026765.1. Lineage (NCBI taxonomy): Eukaryota > Metazoa > Chordata > Mammalia > Chiroptera > Phyllostomidae > Micronycteris > Micronycteris hirsuta. The sequence goes on from PVJI01001499.1 coordinate 19,912, forward strand.
CTAGTAATTTTCAAATCCAAGATTCTGGTCTAGGTTTGACTGCAATTCTGGTCTAGGTGCAAAAACTTACCTTCTTTCCATCATATAGTATGTGGCTATATGGTAAATATGTTTAACAGCATTAAGATTAGATAATATCTCTTTTCAGAGAACTAGTTAACAAATTATTTCTTTAGAGTAAATAACAGTGATACTCTGGATTGACCCAGATATTCTTCAATTACATAAACAAAAATTTATATGTATTGCCCTAAAAATTTATTATTTTTATGATTGAAAAAATCAATCACTATCGATCATTGCCTGAACTGGCCTGTAATACACTAACATATTTGTGGGTAAGTTAATTATTATAATGAAGCTCAGAATTCTAAACAATAAACTTGAACCAAGAAACCACGAAAAAACATTTTCATGAGAAGGATTGGATAACTGTGAAGGCCTGTATCTGCTTGTGTATATAAAATGAAAATAATTTAGCCAAGTCTCTTCTCGCCATAATGAAAACACGTCGGTTTTATTGCTCGGTACATTGATGAGCTAATGTTCGCACAGGTATGAACCTACCCATCCATCTGGTTTTGCAGGAGACTCTGCAGTACATATATGCAGTATATTTGAGGACAGAGTTTAATGGGGCAGGGGTGCCTTCCTAACAAGTGTAATCTATTTTTCTAGGAGTTTTCTAAACGCACTGAAGGTGTTGCAGTTCAAGCTGAGAATCTTGTGAAGGAGGCTTCAGAGATACCGCTTGGGCCCAAGAATAAGCAGCTGCTTCAACAGCAGGCCAAGTCCATCAAAGAGCAAGTCCAAAAATTGGAAGACACACTTGAAGAAGAGTATGTGCTTGACAAGTCCTAAGCTTTCTTCTCTGAGATACAATTTCATACAGTCTTTCCTGCGTATTGTATTCAAAATGTTCTCTTAAAATCTCAAAGTGTCTGTGTAGTTCAGCATGTTTTGAGGAAACAACCCAGAATTCAAAAGACGAATTCCACCGACCCAGAAGCCAACCTTTATACCGTAACAGAGCAGACAAATATAAGGGGATGTGGTTTTTGCGTCATAAACTGATTCTGTTTGTGAAAAAGCCATATCTGTTAAATTTTGTGGCCTTCATACATTGGAGAGGGAATCTCAAAAAAGAACCAATATTGAAAACAATTTGTTTACTGTATTTTACTGTTGTTGCTAGTTAGAAGGAAAAAGAGATATTTTGGTTGTGTAGATTATGAACCTAAATACGAAAGATAGAATCCAAATGTCTTCATCTCCAAGCTAACAAAGCTTGTTAACAGTGCCTCGGTATTCAAATTCCACTGAGAGATATTCTATTTCCAAAAATTAACTTCAGAAATCTATTCTATTTGTAAATATTTGATATATGTTTACCTAAAAAAGAAAGTGAGAATAGTTTGGCTTTTGGCAGAGATTTTCAACTTTTTCATCTCATGGTACACATTATTAATTACTAAAATTCTCAACACACCAAAATATATATTTTTTGCTGATCTGACAAGAAATAGGTATAATTTTGATTCATTCACATCGGATGGCTATTGTTGCGTTGGCTGTTGTCATTTTTTAATTGGACGATCTAAGGAAAAAACAGGTACTGCATGTTTTAAAAATTCTTGCAGCAAACCAGTTGGAAATCGCTGACCTATAGTTTCCTGTTATGAACAAAATATACATGAAAAATGGAATAAACATCTGAGAATATGGCCAAGGTTCCTCAAAATAATATGACTGAACATTTCTACTTTAAAGGTTATTTAGTGGCAAATCACTGATACATTCTTAAGGTATAGGACATAATTTTTAAGATGGATTTTGAAATACAAATTCATTTTTAATACTCTTAACACCTTGAAATTAAGGTTATACATTGTCTAAACTTGAAAGTTTGTTAAATAATTTATTTAAAGGAAATTATGACTCTAAACTTTGAGAACTTTAAATATTAAGTAATATTTATCAAGGTATGGAAATAGTAAAACTTAGAGTTTATTCAAAAGGAAGCTACTTTTATGAGGAACATGCATTTGCATCTTTATGTTATTGAGAAACTTGCAATATGACATAGCTTGCATTACCTGTACTGATAAGAGCACTAGGCATGTCCAGGGTATACATTTGAGACTGCAATATTAATTAATTTGACAATCAATTTTTCTGCCATTGTATTTTTCATGATGTTTTTAAGTGCCTTTTGGTAAATGGAAAATTCACCTTTTTTTTAAGCAAAAGATTTCGTGCAATGATAGACTGTAAGTTTCCTACTCTTTTTCTAAACTGAAAGCCATAATCACGTGATTATATATGCAGAGCTAATATAAACTGAAAATCTATAGTTAAATTTTTGTTCACCAGATTTCTTACAAATAAAGCCCAGATTCTCTAAAAGCAGTTGGGATGCTCATGTACAGGGATTTATAAAAGTATTTTGGAATCAAGATACTAGAGACATCTAAGAATAGCTGAAATTATATATTATAGATTATAGACAACGGGCTCAGCTCTAATGATAGAGCAGTTCCTGCCTGTTAGCATGAAATTCAAGTTACAAGCTCAATCTTAATTCATAAAGATGCATTTTATAAAGATCTCTGAGCAGAAAGCATCCCTGTGATGTGTCTTCTCTAAGAGCAAAGAGGACCACAAAAGTAGGACTGCTGAAAACCGGTGTGCACTAGCGTGTATGCGGGCAGTTTGTATAAAGGGGTCCTGGCAACTACTGGCCACATACAATTGAACTAGATTAACCCTGGATTCCACCTCCTTCAGAGCCAGCAATATCTTGTTCAAAGCACAGTTCCATTCACAACACGGTGTAGATGCTATCTTGTTAAATGCTCGTTCTCAGAGGAGATAGGAAGACGAGAACTGACAATCTCGTCTGATCAGGTGTGTGTGTTTTCCCCCTATTCTAATAGTTTAAACTTTGGCATGGTCACAAATATCTTAGCTATCTTTTCATCTGGTGATTTAAAGGAAAATGTATTGTTGTTCTTTATTAAAAGGCTTCATTTTATTGACCTAATTTGGTTAATTTTAGTATTAAAACCATGGAAATGGTGAAAAACAAGTGGGATCATTTTGGCAATGACTTTGAGACCCTGTCCACCTGGATAACTGAAAAAGAAAAAGAACTCAAAGCCTTGGAAACGTCGTCATCTGCCATGGACATGCAAATCAACCAAGTTAAGGTGACCTGCTCACACATTCGTTGCATTTGTAATCCATGCCTAGCTTCTAAAATCTCCTTTCTGCCCTGGCCAGCTAGCTCAGTTGATTAGAGCATTGTCCCAATGCACCAAGGTTGCAGGTTCCATCGGGGTACATACAAGAGTCAACCAATGAATGCATAAATAAGTGGAACAACAAATCAATGTTTCTCTCTCTCTTTGAAATCAATAAAAAAAATCAATAAAGAAAAGAAAATGCTAAAAAAAATACTCCTTTCTTACATTTCAGCAAATGCTATTTGGCCCTAAAACAAATCTTTCTTTGCTATGTGACTCCATTCAAAATAAATTCACACAAATTGCTAAGCTAAGAGGTCTTGATTGATGGCAGGCAACTGTTTATAGACGGAATTATGTATTAATATTGTCTGACTTAAGCATTCAAAGTCAATATTGTGTGCAATATTATTAAAATGCTTTTATGGTTACATTATTCTTTTCCTTGATTTTGAATTAATCTCATTGGAGTTCTCTGTTGATTCATTTCTACAACATGAACTGTATTCATCCTCTACAACTGTACAGAAGTATCCCAAATGCCTAGTTCAAGTATTAGTGGTGTTTACACTCACAAACCATAAGGAGGAGAAATTAAATTCTTTAGGCGAAGAAATCACACCCCATTGCTCCAATTCTTTTATTTCTGATGACCTCCAGGCCATAGACTAAGATGCTGTGACATCTGAGCTCCCTTGGCTCCCAAATAATGATGTGCATCGACCATCACCGTTCACTTCATTCAAATAGTTTAAGAAAAATGGGCTGAAAGAAATGAATCCTGTGTTCACTTCTCTTTTTATATATATATAATTTTTACACCTCACGTTTAAAAAATTCAGCTGCTTTTTTTTCTATCTCAGTTCATTGTATTGGAATGGGAAAAGCCTCTGCCTTTTCATTCCATTAAATATAGTAAAATCAATACCAAGGTGAAGCAACATTTCACAGTATGACTCAGCGCAAGTCATTGCCATGTGCATGGTGGGAGGGTGTGGTATGGCCCAGCCTGGACCACATGCTGTGCAGATTACCCTGGTTTATCACACACCTTTTGCAAGCAAGGCTGCATGGAGTCAGGTATGCACAGTCTGCTCCTGTCATGTGTCCTTCACTAGGAAAAACACAGGTCAAGCCATCATGAATGTTCATGAACTAGGTTCAGTCTTTTAATTTATTTTGAAAAGTTGTCATTTAATCATTTTCGCTAAATTATGAGAAGATAAAGAATAGCACACTTAGTTTCATTTCAAAATTTTTCTTTCAAAAATGTCGACATATGCTTATTCATTTGCTTATGCTTTCTATTAATTTGTTTCACTATCATTTAACCTTAACTCCAAGACTTCTGAAACACATCAGTTATCAAATCTCATTGCATTGTTGCTCTTCATGAAACCAAACAATTACATGTTTAATTTTTAAATATATGAACTTTCAATTGTGGATTTTTATGCCATCAGACTAGAAATATATTTCAATATTCCAAAATGGCATTTTGAAAGCTGTCTAAAAATGTACTCAATGAATATATAGAGCAGGAAACACATATTTGCTAGAAATAAGCAAAGATAGAATGGAGTACACTCTTGTGGAATCTCGGCTAATAGGTTTTATGCTCTGTTTTCATACAGAAATTATAGAAAATATTTAAAAATATGGTGATACCTGTGATAACATTTTAAATTTAAAACAGCCTTAGGATAAAACTAATTCATAACATTGGCACTGTTGTGAAGATATTTATCTATAAACCCATTTTTTGTTCTCCATTACACACTCTTCTTAATAGACTGATTTCTTATTCCTAATTGTTAATTTATTCCTAATTGGTGATAAGAATATATACTGGGTTCATCTTCCACCTTCTCGCCTTGGCTTAGAAAAACTGTTGCCACGGTCCAACAATATGATCACATAGTTTGCGTTTACTAATTTGTTGATGACACGTATCACACTAAGAACTAACAGCTTCGATGTTGACTAAAATTGTCTCATTGAGGTGTTGCAAGCACCTGCAATGATGATTGGCCCAAAGGAGAAAATATATCTTTGTTAAATTTATGAGAAATTTTTCTAAAAAATATTATGTTAAAAAGCAGGAGAACAAAAGGAAGATTGTATTAATGCTTACACAACAAGTATCTATGAAATGTGCCACAATAGTCACGCGTACGAAAAATGAAGCAAGTGGTGTGCTGGTGCGAATCTTATGTGGGTCATTTCTGATCGCCTTCGCTAGCAGATGTCACTTTTATTTTTTTCTAGGGTAACAGTATTTTCTATTTAAATTATTTGAAACACATTTGTCTGCATTTTTGGCTTTATTTTGATAGGAAAATTTGGCTGTTTTTCTCAGAAAAAAATAGTTTTTATTTTCTTATACATAAATAAGCCTGTATGGTTATGAGAGACAGAAACACACCCCTACTCACATAGGCACACACATCCTTAGTGGCTTTCAGCACTTTTCATGGGTTGGCTAATATATTTAATGCCCCAATGGAAATTGTAGCAAGTAAACTCTTTACTGTGGAGTTCACAGCTAATGGATACAGCAGCGGTCATAGAGGGGGGGCCCGGGGTCAGCAGCAGAGGCAGCTCCTGAGAAGTTGTTAGAATTGCAGACTTGGCCCCACACAAGTCCTGAGTCACTGAGGATGGGCACCAGGGGATCTCCGTGTTATTCCAAATTTAGAATACACTGGCATGAAGAATAGGTGATGAATGTGAAAAGACAGAGCTTAGGTAGGAGTGGAATCAGATAAGCATGTCATTTGATAAAATATTAAATACTCAACTACATTTTAGAAAATTTAAATGTCAATATTAGCATTCTTGTGTGTTACTGGAACACACCGTTTCCCAGATCAGTTGGTTAAAAGGCTTGACTCACAGGGTAAGCAGGGAATTCCAGGTGCCTTCAGAGACACTGTAAGAATTCCGAGGATATCTCCCTGATTACATCACTCCAAGCAGGAGTAGCTTTTTCTCTGTATTCTCTATCCAGTGAGTACAACCATCAATGCCTATTTTAGACACTGTCTGCATATCTAGTGCCCCAAAATTAGGTCAGGAAACACATGGTGTTGTTCATCCAAATACATTGAAATGTCAGTTTTCTGTCCGCAATATCTATGTCATTTCAGGAAGGCAAGCTTGCTCAGCCTACAATGTCATTTTTCTCGCTTTAAATACTAGGTTACAATTCAGGAAATAGAAAGTAAGATCAGCAGTGTCACAGAACTAGAAGAAGAAGCTCAGTCTTTTGCTCAGTTTATTACTGCTGGAGAGTCGGCTCGAATCAAAGCCAAGTTGACACAAATAAGAAGATACTGGGAAGAACTTCGGGAGCATGCACAGTGTCTGGAAGGAATTATCCTGGGACATTTATCTCAGCAGCAAAAGTTTGAAGAGAATCTTAGAAAGGTAAGAACTGGCCCGTGCATGCTAGCGTTACCTATTTCACATTGCATTTGTACTGAAATGCAACACATAGGCTAGACATAGTGGAATAAGAAAGTGACAGAATTTGCCAATCGTTTACCAAGTCGTCAATGATGCTTAAGTTTATAAATATCTATATGGTACATATTTTGAGGGAATATAAAAATGTCTTTATCCATTGTGTTCAGATAGGCATTAAGATATATACATTTCTTTAAAATAATAGGACGCATTCATTTTAGATTCTTTAAAAAAATATATTTTATCAACACATTGAAAGTTATCCAGAAATCATAGGCATGCTGCCTCCTCAATAACCTTTTCTGCCTTGCTGTGTATTTTTCCCACCATTATTTTTATGTTTTACCAATATTTTAGATCCAGCAGTCTGTGTCTGAATTTGAAGATAAACTTGCTGATCCAATTAAAATATGTTCTTCAGCTACAGAATCATACAAAGCTCTCCAAGAGCATTTGGTAAGAGTATGCTTCAACACCGCTGCTTATTTATCAACTCAGAAATTTGATACTTTCTGCTTGAAAAAGAAACAGTGAATATTTTTATGAGAGTTAAAATTAAATAAACTTATATGTTATATGAAGAATGATATAGATGATGCATATTTACTTCATTTAACACAAGAAATATAAGCGTATGAGTAAGTTTTCATTAAAAATGTATGCTAAAGAACTATTCATTTAAAATCTATTTCTCGTGCTTAATTAGAACATGCAACTTTTTCATATTATAGCTTTAATAAATCCTATTACTTCTTACCAGCATTATAAAAATTAGGTGTGCAAAAAAATACATGTGCATAGCAGTTTCAGATCCTAAATCCACTACACTCAGATGTGCAAGGAAAATGGCCTCACTAACCTTTTCCCAGTAACCAGTTCGTGTGGTCTGGTCCCTGAACCAAAGAGCACTGTGCAATATTTTGCAAAGGACAGTCTCTGACAGAACTGAGGGGAAGGAGCAAAGGAGGAGAATCAGGCCTAATGCAATAGTGAAAAGGAACATGTGATAATTAATGAACAAAAAATGTGTTGTCCCTCTTACATATGCATGCGGACATGTGCATGCATAAATGCAGAGAAGGGGCCGCAGGGGTGGAAAGCAGCCAATTGGCAGAGGCACGTCTAGAAAGGGCAGCGGAACTTACATCATCGGAGTACTTAATGATGAAAGAGCATTTTTGTGTTACTTATGTAATTCTTTAAAAAATACCCCTAACATGAAGAAAACCAGGAACATTGGATTTCATGGAATTATGTTAATAGACAACTGAGTTAATAATTGAGTACCAAAAAGGATAATATTCTATTTGTACTAATGTTCAGATTTCTGAGGCAAGCTGTTTTCCCTTGCCTTGATTTTCTGGTCTGTAAAATGGGGTTGCTGAAAGGGCCTTCAGGGTCTTGTGGAGCCTGTGTGAGCCAGTATGTGGAATGGACACAGCGCAGCACCCGCCACGTGCTGAGGCACCCGAGGGTCACTGTTGTCATTGATTCCTGAAAGCGGCCGTGTCAGCCATAACTCTTCCCATACATTTTCTATAGAGTTGATTCCTCTCACATACAGTTCTTGTAAATCAGGAGTAGAGTTTCCTTAAACACAGTTGGCATAAAATGAATAATAATTTTCACAAATTATCGACTTGCTAAGAAAAAGTAGGCATTATCCTCATATACAGCAGCAGTTTTATTTAGGCGGCAGTCCTTCCGTTTTCCCTTAGAGCCCGGCCTCCATGAAGTACTTTCTGCTCACTTTCACTCCGTGTTACTGGCAATCACGGTCAGACGATTTTTAGCACCATTGTTGTCCATTAAGACTGAGGGAGAGTGCTGATGAGAATGGGCCTCGAAGGCACATGTAGGCCTCGTTTCCGGCTGTCCTGCTCTCATCGCACTTCTCTGTCCGTTACCAGGATCTCTGTCAGGCCCTGGAATCCCTGACCGGCGCGATGGCCACCCTCTCGGCCAGTGCCCAGAAGGTCGCTAATAGAGGCTCCTCGGCTCAGGAAGCCGCGACGCTGCAGCAGAGATATGAGGGGCTGCTGAGTCGGGCTAAGGAGAGACAGACGGTGCTGGAGAACCTGCGGGCCCGCTGGCAGAGGTGAGCAGCCTTTCCTCCCGAGTGGGCTGCCCGAGTTTCCATACCCTCTCTTAAATAGGAAATCCCCGGCCAACTGTTCTCCAAGTGATGAGCAATAATCATCCCAGATGTTAAACACATCCAGTCGTGTTGCTAAGGAGTGGAAAGGAGTGGAAAGTGTATCCTTCCATATTACACAGAGATATACACATATGTGTGATGTACATATGAAGATATATATATATAGATAGATAGATAGATAGAACCAACTCCTAAGAATAAGATAACCAACATTGCATATTTTGTAATGGTTAGTGTTGGATGCTCCAACTGCAGAAAGGCTTGATTTTCTAATGTAATTATGGATGAATTTGTTTTGTATTCCTGCTTTCTTTAGGCTAGAGAAAGAACTGTCGACCTTTTTGACCTGGTTAGAGCGGTGCGAAGCCGTAGCCATTTCCCCGGAAACGGACATTTCTGCCGACAGAGTCAAAGTGGAGAGTGAACTTCAGTTAATACAGGCAAGCTCAAGGAAGTGTGGAAGGTGGAATGCTCTCTGTCATGGCGGCATTACAAAACAAAAGCAGATACCAAGCCCTCTATCCAACTTAGCTTCTTGCCTGGGTTCTGTGGTCCCAAAGAGAACAATCCAGACGTGAAAGACAAAACAGTGGTGAAATCTGTGATGGTCAATATCTCCGATGTATTAGAAAATCCTATAATATAATGTCTGGCATTTGAATGCAAATTATCTGGCAGGTGAGCAGAGGGAAGAATGAGTGGAAATGTAGATGAAACAGTGCTGGCAAGTAGTGAACAATTTTTGAAGCTTTTGTATTTATATAAATGTTTGGTGATAAAAAGGTCTTTGTTAGGAAGAGAAGGAATATGTTGTGGAAAGAAGTCAGGGTAATGACTATTTTTAAGCAACACAGAAAAAATGAATTAGCACATAGGCAGAATTAGCACAATGAATGACAAAGAATCTGAGCTGATTACATCCTTGAAGAAGCCAGCTTTTTAAAGTTAAGAAAATATTTAAGTATTACTGAAACTACAGACAATATTTCTAATTTCTAGAGATTAGTGAGGGTAGTTTGCTTTACATGATGATATCCGTGCCAGAAAATTCAACAGGCAAAACTTGTGCTCCCAAGAGACTTATCATATGACAGATTGACACCACAACTTTTTCTTATCACCTTTTAGAAAAAGTTTAAGCGGAAGCTTAGTTCTTTAACTTTTCATAATTGCTTCTCTAAAATCTCCATCAGAGAGGGTCTCTAGCCTCTGAACCTATTACCCCGTTTTCCTTGATTTGAAGGTTCCCCACATTCCTGCTTTTCTAATTTATTAAACACCCATGTTCTGCATTAATCTCCCAAAATGTCCCTGCTCAGAAACCCCCAGGAACTGTCCTGCCCTGAGGAGAAAGGGTGGTCCTGAATCCACCCTTTCTGAGTCTGGTGTTGTCTTCTTATAAATACAGTATGAAGTATTCTAAGAGAGGAAGTCACAAGCTTCTTTTCTGACCAATGACACAAAGCTTTCTGGTGACATCAAACTGTATTCCTCAGGTGGCTATGTGGGAAATAAGTGCTGTATGTGTCAGGGGAATGAGGGAGCTGCAGGCCTCTGTTACCCCCACATCTAGGCACTGAATCAGCCAAGCTGCTGCCCCACTGTGGGCTAAACAGTCCTTGTACATCCCCACCTCCTGGCCTGCATCTTTTGTCCCGCTCAGCCCAAGTCCCAATTCCGCTTTGCGGTCTTTCCTCTCACCCACAGGCTGTGTTCTCCTTCCTCTGATTCCTTCAGCCAATTTGCTTGTATCACACATATGGTCTCACTAGAGAGGGGGAAAATCATTTTGACAAGCACCTACTATGTTCCATGCTACAGTGATCATTCCAGTTAATGCCATGTTATGTTATTAGCTATCTATATGAGTGTCGATCTCTTATTAGGTAAGAATCACAGCTTTTATGCACCCCTCACAGCACCTAAGAGATTTGTTGTCTGATTAAATGTAAAAAAATAAGTGGTTCTGTTTTTGCATGCCTTTAAGTCCCCGAATTTGGCTTAATAGCATCTCTAAGCAGAGGGAGACCATGTCCCTGTGACCTAGAATTGAGGTGCTGTTACCGTTCTGCACGCATTTTCTCTTTAGCATAGTTTTCCTTTTTTTTTTTTTAAAGATTGTCTTTTTTTTTTTAAGATTTTATTTATTTATTTATTTCAGAGAGAGGGGAAGGGAGGGAGACAGAGAGGGAGAGAAACAGCAATGTATGGTTGCTCTCACATGGCCCTCACTGGGGACCTGGCCTGCAACCCAGGCATGTGCCCTGATGGGGAATCGAACCGGGACCCTCTGGTTCCCAGCCCCCGCTCAATCCACTGAGCTACACCAGCCAGGGCGCTTTAGCATAGTTTTCCTTTGATTCTCTCCGCCTACTCAGTTTCTTTACTCTGAAAGAAATTCTACAGCATCTAAATTTGCCTAATAGTATAACTCAGACCCTGAAAAATGAATTCAGGTTTCAGTAGCCTTTTAAATGTTGCCTTAGAGATTAAGTGGGTCCATTTTTAAATCAAGGAATAAAAAACTCTCTATAGCACAGCCCCAGTGACCTCCATTTTGCACGAAATTAAAGCCTGTGGACAACAACCTCCTGTGTCACCTGGTCTTTTCTTGTCAATCACACTGGGAAAAGAGCTATCATACATTCTGTTTTTCTCAGGCACTGCAAAGTGAAGTAGTATCCCAGGCTTCCATCTACAGCAACCTCATGCAACTGAAGGAGTCACTATTCTCTGTGGCCTCCAAAGATGATGTGAAAATGATCAGACTGCATCTGGAAGAGCTGGATGAGAGATGGAGAGTTTTGCCACAGATAATTAGCAAAAGGTTGGGGTTTTAGAAGCATTCTAATATTGCCCATTTTTTAAAATGCTGAGCATATGAAATTAAGAAAGCACACTTTTGTTTACTTGTATTTAACCCAGCTAGTCCCAGGAGAATTATAGAAGGGAAGGAAACTACTTTCTTTGCCATTTTAAAAGTCAGAGTGCTCAAATATTAGCACTTCTGATGAAGCTCAATTTAAAATCTTAGATTTGCTCATGTTTGTATTATTCATAGCTTAAGCTGTTTGTGTACAATAAAAAGATGGTAATCAAAATTTTGTTTCTCATTATATATAAAAAAAGAGACATATGCATGTATAGTTTTGAATGAAGTTAAAGACAATCAAGTGCTACTAGAGCCATCTTACAGGAAAAAAACAAATGAACTTTTAGGCCAACCCAACACAACAGGAAATCACCGTTCTATTTAAACTTGGCTGATGATGTCCTGATGACATTAAAATCATTTCTACCTTCTCCCTAGAAGGTGGATTGTAGTGAGGCCATGGTGGTGGCAGAAAGAAGGCCAGTTTAGCAGGCCGTCGAGGGCCAGGCCAGAGCTGAGGAGATTTAAACCAGGAGGTGGAAGTGGAGAGAAGAGCACAGAATGTAGGGTGGGGCGCTGGTGGGGTACACACGGATCTGACTTGGTGATAAAGCAGTGGAGGACATCTGGGTGGGTGGTGCTGGCATTGACTGAGACAGGGCAAACTGTGAGAGAGACAGGGTTTGAGAAGTAGGAAACATCAGGGGTTCTGGTCTCTCCCTGTTTGGCCACATCACTTTTGCCCATGGTTGAGCTGATTCTGAAAACATACCAACTCTTCTGTTCAGCTTTGGGATATTTTAACTTTAATACCTATCTCTGCCTAGGACTAATTTTCTTCAGTCTGTGGTAGCTGAACACCAACAATTCGATGAATTGCTGCTTTCCTTTTCTGTCTGGATCAAGCTGTTTCTCAGTGAGTTACAGACCACTTCTGAGATAAGCATGATGGACCATCAAGCAGCTCTTACTCGGCACAAGGTACAGTGCACTCTTTTACAATGGAAGAAAAACGTATTCATGAAAAAGAGCTCTTGAGCTAGAAAGGGAAACAACATTAAAAAAAAAAAAAACCACTTGCCAGCAATTTAACATTATATTCCTATATAAATGTTTTCATAATTGAGCGTGTGGGTCCAGGCAATGTGTTATGCAGCTATGTTAATTAAGCTGATAAAGCCACTTCAGATAAAACAGGAGACCACCGTAAGATACCATTTCTTCCAAATGAAGCGAGTGATTTCTAGGGTGAAGTGATGAGAATGTTCATTTTTAAGCTTCCCAGTTTGCTTTGTTCCAATGCTAAAAACGAATACTGAATCTCAATGCTTTGACGATATAGTTTTTCTGAATTTCTATTTAACTGGAAAGTTATTTAAAATTTATGATGTATTTTTCTTGTTTCTAAATTATGTATAATGTGTCTTAACATAAAAAACAATTTTAAAAAATAGATATTAATCATCAAGTATTGAACTAGTTGGAGATAAGCTTATAGCAATATTGAATAATAAAATATTTAATGTTTATTAAGTGCTCACTCTATGCTGGGCTTGCTAATTGCTTTGACCCAAAGGAAAAGTACTTTCTATGTTCATGGCAGCAAGTGGTTGTACAATTTGGAGCCAGGCCCCAGCGAGGTAGGCTCCTACCCTCTAAAGGGGGGAGACAGGGTGCCACCTTCCTCAATGAGTGCCTTTCACAGTGATGACTCCAGGTTGTTGAGAAAGATATTCTTTGGTTGTAAAAGTTCCCAGAAGCTTTTAAAAAGAGATCGATTCACTGTCTCCAAGGGACAATGAATAAATGTATAAGTTTTCTAAAATAAATGAATCTAAAAGATTCATGTGGATGACCTTTAATGCCATGCCATGTATTGTATTTAAAATGTATCTTGACATCACCAATTCTGTAATACGTCCACATCATAAGCCATAGTGTGTCTGAAGAACCAGTAACTCTCTCACCCTTCCCTTCCAGGACCACGCAGCAGAAGTAGAAAGCAAAAGGGGGCAATTGCAAAGTCTGCAGGAGCACCTTGCAAAGCTGGCTGCCCTGGGTCGAGCCGAGGACCTTCACCTCCTGCAGAGCAAAGCAGAGGACTGCATCCAGCTGTTTGAGGAGGCCTGCCAGGTGGTGGCAAGGCGGCAGCTGGCCCTGTCCCAGCTGGCCGAATTCCTACAGAGCCACACCTCTCTGTCAGAAGCTCTCCACCAGCTGAGGCAAAGGGTTGAAGCTACCAACAGTATAAATAAGAAACAGACTGATTTATTAGAAAAAGACTTAAATGATGCTATTCAAGATCTGAAATCATTAGAATCAACTGCCATCAGTCTCGATGGCATTCTTACCAAAGCCCAATACCATCTTAAATGTAGAAGCTCTGAACAAAGGACTTCCTGCAGAACTATAGCTGATCATCTCTGCTGTGAATTAGAGAGGATCCAGAACCTTCTGGGAACCAAGCAGAGTGAGGCAGATGCCCTGGCAGCATTGAAAAAAGCATTCCACGATCAGAAAGAGGAGTTGCTGAGAAGCATCGAGGACATAGAAGATAGGGCAGACAAAGAACGTTTGAAAGAACCTACTCGCCAAGCACTTCAGCAGAGGTGAAAGGAAGCATTTGAAGCTAGTTGTCTCATTTACTTTGTATTTGCTCTGGAATTAACTCTTGTGAAAAACTTTGGCAGTGCCATGTTTAGTAACTTTTTTTAAAAAATATTTTTTGCATAAAATTAATGACTAATTTGACACTTAAGAAGTCCTAAAATTTATCTGGGTTCCATAAAGGGCTGCATATAAGCCACTCTGAGATCTTATTTACAAGAGTATATAGATCGTACTATCAATTTTTAAGCAATTTATAACTCACAGGAGAAGGGACTCATGTTCTATAACAAGAGTGAAGCAGAGCCCTGACTGGCATGGTGCACTCAGTTGGTAACCTCAGAGCCAAAGGTTGAGTTCAATTCCCCATGAGGGCACATGTCCGGGTTCTGGATTCATTCCCTCTTGTGGTGCTTATAAGAGGCAACTGATGGATGTTTCTCTTGCGCATCGATGTTTGTCTCCCTCTCTTCCTCCTTCACTTCCCCTTTCTCTAAAAACAAATAAATAAATGAAATCTTAAACAAATAAAGAATGAAGGCAGAGGAGGAAGGGATTGGTTCCACTAGACTTGTAGTTCTGTTGGTAAATGAAGGGATTCCTCCCAACTGGCTGCTAACCCTCGAAAAAGACTGGAGCAAACCGGTTAGTTGAGATTGAGTGACACAGGATAGGGACAGAAAATGGTGTGAAAGGCTTCTCCCGTAAAGAGGAAATGGAAATGATATCTGGAGCTTGGCAAGGTGATAAGCTGCCATTTGAGATTTGTGTTCACTCACTTAAAGTGAAACCAGCCAGCTTGGCAGAGTGGTTTTCCCAGCTACGTCCAACTGTTCGCTGAGAGGTGTGGAGGAGGCAGAGACGTGGGTTTAAGCAATGATAAGGGTTTGCCAAGTGCATTTAATAGAGAAGCTAAAGGGTCAAGGGTGATTTCCTGCAATAAATTACAAAAGTAATTTTTTCCCCTAATACTGTAGCCTTCTTTTCAATCTTATTTATCCTTCTTGATAGAACTTTGTGCCTGCTTAGGTTCTCAGGGTCATTTTCTCTTCCAGATTTTCAGGGAGCAAATCAGCTGGAAAGCATTCATACCAAGGCATCCTTAATTGATAAGAGTCCCATTGATCCTGCTTTCAGTTCACTTTCTTTCAGTCAGAATCAAACACTGATTACCAATCAATTAATTGATTAATGGCTCCTGAAGTTACACTCCTGGTGGGCAATAAATTAGCTGACTGGTTTAACAACAAATTTACAAAAAGGAATAAGATTTGAGAAAGACAGAGTAGCCTCCAGAATAAAGACAGAATGAAGAGCCAAGGCAAAGAGAAAACTACTCACCCAGGAAATAGCGGTGTGGTTGGTGCCACCAGGTGGCCTGACCTCCTGGGCCTGCTCCGGCCAGTGGACAGGAAGTCCTAAAATTGCTGGAGAAGAAGGCCCAGATTAAGCTCAAGAGCCATGTTAATACTCACATCACTGAACTCACCAAAGTCACACAGAGGCTACTGAAAATGTTGCGATGAATTGACTGATTTATTAAATTTCAGCCCTATTTATGCTTGACTGTGTGACCTTGGGCTGGTCACCTCTCATCTTGTAAAATGGAGTGAAGGACAACACCCGCTCCTAGTCACTGTGTTTTGGGAATTAAATGGGATAACGTCTATGTGCTCACTTTATGCACTCTACAGCACTAAACTAAAGGGCGAGAATGGAGAGAGCCAATGGCTGCCTCTGTGTGGCCACTTTTCACAAATACTCGAATATTAATATGTTAGGGACAAAAAGTGAACATTTTTTCTTGGTAATCTTCAATAAAACATGTAATTAAGTTTTTAAGATATGTATTTATTATTCAGCTTGGTAAGATTTTTATTTTATAAAACCACTATGATCCTTAAATATTTTGCAAGAATTAGACCTCACAGCACAAAATAATTTCATGCAAATACCTTGCAATAAGTACTCGCCTACTTTGCCTACAAGGTCAACCTTAGTTTTAAAAGTCTTATACCAGCTAAGCATAATAGAAAGAGAACACAAACTTAATAGAAGGTTGAAGGTGAACAGTGAGACTGACTTTAAATGTTTTCTGAGGTATACTCCAAAGCATGCAAAGTTAATTTAGAAAGCATCTTTATCCATTGACATACATGAATTTCATTGCTATGTTCAAAGTTTTTCTAGCTGACTGTACATGCACTTTGTGGAGAGGAAAGGTTGGCTCACTACGGTTAGTAAAATAACATTTTAATTCACAGGTTGAGAGTCTTCAATCAGTTAGAAGATGAACTGAATGCTCACGAGCATGAACTATGTTGGTTGAAAGACAAAGCTCAGCAAATTAGTCAGAAAGATGTAGCCTTTGCACCAGAAGTCCAGAGGGAGATAAATTGCTTGGAGGTCACCTGGGATGATACCAAAAAACTAATTCATGAAAAGTAAGTCAGAAACTTCTCAGTTTTTTTTTTTTTCCCATTCCAACCTATTTTGGGCCATTGCCTATCAATTTGCATGAGTGTGATCAAGAATTGGATATCTTTTGCCATCGTTAGTGTTCTGCATCTCTTTGGTAACCATAAACATTGAGTCCTACAGAGCTTTACTGAAGAAGTTGCTTTGAGATTACCATTACATGTGAAATTCAATGCTTAAACGCAGGGATTGTCAAGTTACTAAGTGCTACCTTGAGCATCTTAACCTCCGATTTCCTTTTTTATTTTGTTTTGTTGTCCTTGTTTGTAACCAAGGTATGATTGACATAAGGTAAAAGTCACTCTCTTAAATGTGCAGTCTTAACCTGTATGACAAACTCACAGAGTTGTGTAACTGTCAAGTGTCATATTAACACTACGACCTCTTGAAAAACTCTCACCTCACTGGAGTCAGCCCTCCCCCCATTCCCAGTTTCTGGCTTCCATTGGTCAGTTTTCTGTCCCCACACTATTTCCTTTTTGAAAATTACATGCAAGTGAATTCTTTCCAGTTTGGGTGATTATAAATAATGCATCTGTAAACGTTTGTGTTCGATTTTGTGTGTGTATGTGAGTTTTTATTTCCCTTGGGTGAATGAATATGTAAAAGTAAAATTCTGGATTGTATGTTAAGTGTGTGTTTAATGTTGTAAGAAACTGCCAAGTAGTTGTACCATTTTGCATTCATACTCACCATCTTTGAGAGTCCCCAATTGTTTCACATCATTTTCAGCACCTGATGTTATCCAGTTTTTCTTTGTTTGCCTGTTTGACATTATAATAGATGTATAGAGATATTTCATTGTGTTTTTAATTTTATTTTCCTGATAGCTAAAGATATTGAGCATATTTTCATGTTATTTGTCATTTATATATCATGTTCACATTGGCCTGTTCAAATTGACACTTTGGGGGATTGTTTTTTTTTAATAATTTATTTTTCATTGTATTTTTTCATTACCATTTATTGCCCTTATATCCTTTTCTACCTCCACCAACTCCTCTCCCTCCCACCCCAATTACCACACTGTTGTCCATGTCCCTAAGTTCTTTTTGGCTCAATCCCGCCATCCCTTAAAGCTATCTGCCTGTACTCTGTCTATGAGTCTGTCTCTATTTTTCATGTTAGTTCAGTTTGTTCACTAGATTCCACATATGAGTGAAATAATATGGTATTTGTCTTTCTCTGCTGCTTATTTCACTTAGCATAATGTTCTCCAGGTCCATTCATGCTGTACCAAAGGGCAAAACTTTCTTCTTTTTTATGGCCAAGTAGTATTCCATTATGTAAATATACCATAGCTGTTTTATCTACTCATCTACTGATAGATGCTTGGGTTGCTTCCAAATCTTGGCCATTGTAAATAACACTGCAAGGAACATAGGGAACATACTCTTTTGTATTAGTGTTTTGAGTTTCTTCAAATAAATTCCCAGAAATGGGATCACTAGGTCAAAACAGAGTTCCATTTTTCATTTTTTGAGGAAGCTTTGTGCTGTTTTCTGTAGTGGCTGCACCAATCTGTATTCCCACCAACAGTGCAGAAGGGTTCCTCTTTCTCTACATCCTTGCCAGCACTTGTTGTTTGTTGATTTATTAATTTTTTTATTGAAGTAGTTTTATATCTATAGCATCCAAATCAAAATCCCAGCAAGATTTTTTGTAGAAATTGGCAAACTAATTCCAAAATTTATATATAAAGCAAAAGACCTAGAACTGTATAATTTTGAAAAAGAATTGGAGAACTCACATTACCTGGTTTTAGTGTGGTATTGGCTAAAGGGTAAACATAAAAACCAATGAAACAAGTAGAGTGAGATAGACCCACAGACATGCTCAGCTGATTTTGACAAAGGCAATTTGATGGAGAAAGAATAGTCTTTTCAATAAATAGCCCTGAAAAAATGGATATCTATATGCATTAAAAATAATATCTTGTATGACATCAAAAAATCTTTTAAACTAAATTGAGAGCATCTTATATACTGTAGACAATTATTGCAGGCTTTTGTTAATGAACTCACATTGCACAAACTTTATTCCATGTTATTAAAAATTCTCTCAAATTGTGCTTTCTTAGAGGTTGCACAGTATTTAATTATAAGAATGTATCAGTATTTATCTAATTATTGACCTTTTTAAAATTTCAGTTATTTCTAGTTTTTCTCCTATTATACATAACAGTGTGAAGAATATCATTTAACTTAAATCTTACAGCACATCTCTCCCTTTGGAAAAATTCCTAGAAGTAGAATTGCCTGTTTGAAGGCATCTGACTCCTGTAAACAAAAACTATCTTCTTACTTTGGGAATTTTCAAGGGACTCATATTCAATGAAAATTTGAGTCATTGAAATGGAAAAGGAAACCTCATATATATTTTAATTATTGAGCAGCATTTTTGTATATTTTTGGTTTTGTTTATCTTCAACACTTATCATTATGAATAATTAATTCATGCCAAAACTTAAAAAAGAAAAAATGTTGATGATATCTATATAAGCTTGAGTTATTCAGAACATGTGTTGCATCTTTGCTTGTCATTGAGGTCACAGATTTTATTTTAATTGGCTATGCGCATTTTTCATTCATGAGAATATTTTGGACATTAGAGTTAAGTATGACTGACCAGTACTCTTTTAACCTCAGGAGGTATAGACATGAGGTTTTCTCTTGATTCCAGTTGCATCTATGAAAAGGCATGTACGCATGAGGTACATTCATAGTGAACTCTTCCCTTTCCTGATACACGGCCATAGATGATGTCTTTTCTTCGATCTTTACAGCCAGGGTCAATGCTGTGGGCTTATTGACTTAATGAGAGAATATCAGAGCCTGAAGTCCGCTGTATCTAAAGTTCTAGAAAATGCCAGCAATGTGATAGTAACCAGAACTACTATAAAAGATGAGGAGGATCTTAAATGGGCTTTCTCCAAGGTAATAATTCAAAATGTATTTATTTTAGTAGAATACTTCAGTTAACCTATTTTTTCACTTATAATGCATTCTCTACACAAATTTTGTCAGTATACTTAGATGTACATAATTCCTGCAAATAAGTTCAACTTTTAAAAAAAGTACGGCTATCTTAGGATTCTAGCAATTCAAGAAAATTATATATATTTGTATAGTTTATTATTATCACTAGTTTCTATATCAGGTCCTTCATAAATTAAATTTCTTAGAGGCAAGTCGTGTTAAACTCTTATCATTGATGATTTTATTAATTAAGGGAACATTTATGTCCACAGCATGAAACTGCCAGGAATGAAATACATAATAAGCAGAAGGAGTTGGATAGCTTTACCAGTAAAGGAAAACAGTTGCTGTCTGAGCTGAGGAAAATCCACAGCAGCGATCACGCCTTGGTGAAGACCGACATGGAGAGCACAGTGGACAGATGGCTGGACGTAAGCTCCTCACCGCGATCCCTTCACATTTAGGAATCTCACTTTAGGACAAAGGATTATTGAGAGATGCAAAATACAAATGTGACATTCTGAAGAAAAATAGTGTGCACATAAAGTTTAGAAATAGTAAAAAAAATCATTTGCTTTATTTTGTTAAAACGTATTGGCAGTTTTTCTAGAACTTTATTTCAGTCATAACAAATTTATAACTGTCTTCTCAAAAATGGGGTTATGAATAAAAATAAAAGAATAATTTATAGACATCCTACAGACTACTAAACTATGATGTATAATGATTTAAATGAGGGAGACTCTTTTGCATGGAAAAACATGAGACTTGTAGTTCACATCTTTGGGTTTTAGTTTCTGCTCTGTCATTTATGGGTCATGTGACCATAAAACAGGCCACTTGATCTCTCAGTCCATACTGATTCTGCATTGTTTTCCAGCTCAAAAAAATACCCAGTGATTCTGTTGACCCCTACTACCAATATCAAGGCTCAGAAGTTAACCATATAGTGGGTTCCCTTACTTAAGGAAAATTGTTTAAGTTAGACATTGACATTTGCATACTATCACCAAATAATTCAGGGACTTCAGAAAATCTTAGATTGCTCCATTTTTAAAAGGACATTCTTATTATGGGAAGAATATCAAGCAGTAACACTGTAGGGATGTAAAGTTGGTTAATCTCCTATGTATTTACTCATTCTATAAATTGGCTCAAGTCTAATTATGCCCCTTTTTATATATCAGCATTACAAATAAAAGGGCTTACTGTGTTACTTAAAAAAGTAAATGCAGTACTGCCCTATATGGACTTCTATCCTATAGAACTCAACCTTAGAGTGAGTTATGTTAGAACAAACCCTTTGTGGTTAGTTTTCCCATTTGTAAATAGTCTCAGATGTCTGAAAAAGTCAATCACCTCTCCCAATGACAGAAACAATGTATATAGTAGCATTTACTGGAGTCCGATACACTAGTTAGCTTATAATGATTTTATCGCTTCTCGGCCTTTTGGCTAAGATCAAATGTAGCTTATAATGATTTTTATAAAACTTTGCTTTTCAGTCAGGATATAATTTTCTGATTAAGGAAGCTTGACATTTTTAATATGTTGGTGGGGCAAAGAGCATTTTTTTAAAGCCTCAGACTATTAATGATATTATTTCCATTTTCCGTTTCAGATATTAGAGAGAATTGAGGAAACCACCGATAGGCTGAGTGTAAGCCTGTCCCTTTGGGAAGATGTTCTCTCAAGTAAGGAAGAGATCGAAGCATGGTCAAACAGCTCGGTTCCGCAGCTGGCCGAAAGCATCAGCCACCTGGACAACAGTCTCCGAACAGAGGGACTCCTGAAAGAACTTGAGGTGAATTAACTCCACCTTCATATGTGAGCCTTTGCTATATCATTGACCAGAATATGAAAAAGTTTGTCTCCTTTTTAAAAAGTTCACTCTTCCCTTTGAAATACATATGAGTACAGTGAAGCTCTTAACTATCTTTTGCTATTTCCTTGAAAGCAAACCTGTATTTTTTTCCATTCATCTGAGAGAGTATGGCATCTTCCTACTGGAAAGCCAAATTGAAAGTATTTGTAATTCAGTGATATTTAGTATCTGTTTTTTCTTCATTCAAACAAAATATTTGCTGAGTAGTTACCCTATGCTGAAAACTTATGCTGGGAGCTTCCTTTTGAGAAATGGAAGAAAATAGAGATTGGAGTGTCACTGGCTTCCTCAGAAAGTTGCCCTTTAATGTCCTAGTCACCAATTTATTTAACTTCATTTTACTCCCATTTTCCACATTCATGTATTCATTCACTCATCGAGTTCTTAATGAGCGCCTCAAATATGCCAGGTACTGTTTTAGACTGGAAATATAGTCAAGAAAGAGACAAAGTCCCTACCCTCATGGTATTTACATGTCAATATGTAAATTATGCAAAATGTCTTATATGCCTTATATGCAATATATGTCTTATATGTTTTATATGCAAAATATCAAGTAGCAACTGGGCTACGATGGAAAATGAAGCAAGGTAAGGGGAAATAAATAGTGTAGCAAAAGATAACCCATTTCACAAAGCACATAAGTGACTGTATTCTTGGTGTGGGCAGAAACACTGTGTGCCTTGGTGCCCAGCACGGTGCCTGGCGTACCTGTGGAGAATGACAGACATGTGAATGAATAACTAGTCTGAAAAATATATAGTTAAATCCTCTGTATTTCCTACCTAAGTTAGCTAGCTAGCTGTGTTTGACCCAAAGAACATTCGAGAGATTATTCCTATTTCTAAGGGCAAACAGAAGTAGGGGAGGGCGACCATAAACCCTTTAATTGTCTTTGATGTTCAATTACCATACCAGCTCAAGCAGTGGCATGTGCTGGAATAGGGCTTGTGCCTGCTCACAAAAGTCAATTATTACATTTTCAGAAATTTTGTGAGCCAGTGTTAGACACAACCATTATTAAAATTCAATTGTAAATAAATTAAATTAACTGTGTTTTATTTATTTATTTTTTTTACTCTGAGGATACATTTACTAAAGCTGGGGACAGTTAACAAGGAAGGGCTTAGCCTTAGCTTACTGGGAGTCAGAGGAAAGAGGGGGGCCTTGGGGACAGGTCCAGGGGGTCAGCCACCAGCTGCCCATTGCCTTAGCGTTTAAGAGATGTGAGCCCGTGAAGAGAGAAGTGGGGAGAGGAGATGGGAAAGGGATGGTGGGCAGAGCCTCGGAGGGAGAGTGTTTCGTGTTGGGTCCTTTGTCTTGAGGCTTTATCTCTGCTTTGCAGGCAGGAATTTTAGGGGAGTTCTCCGGGGAGGTTCAGCAGAATATTAGTTCTCCAGGTGTGTCCTTTCAGGGTCATGGGCTCCACTGGCTGGGTAACCTCTCCTCCCCTGGCCTCCCTGGAGGTAACATCTGGGAGAGAACAATTAGGCTCAGTTATAGTTCAGCTCCAGGCTCAGAAAAGCAGCAAAACCAGGTGGGCGATGGCCAGAAACAGACTATATTTTAAAACAAAGGTAATAAAAACTCAAAACTTAAAACTTCTCATTATTCTTCTCATAGTACCGTTGTCCAGGCTCCTGTGTTGACCACCACTGTACCTGTACAGTGGACACACTGTGGAATGGTGTGCTGCCGTGGAGCACTTCCAGCTCCGTGTGTGGTGACATCATGTTGTAACTCACGATGGTGCTAAATGCTACCAATAAGGGCATTTTCTTTTTTTCTTTTTTTGGAGAGCCAGTCGTTACACCCACATACAGTATGCTCCCACTACTGACCTCTGGGACCCAGGAGGCCAACGGGCATCAGCCCCATGTTCACTAGGTCCAGGTTCAGTCGCTCGCAGAGGTGGCTTTCACGTGGCTGACTCTGTGTGTGGCCTGCCAGCTAATACAATCAGGGAGCTGGATGCAGCCCAGTGCCTGCGGTCAGCACTGCCGCTGCAGTGCAGGAGAGGAAGTAGGTGTGACGGTGGGGTGCTGTCACCGTCCAGGCTGCTTCTGGAAAAGGCCAGTGGGCCTGACAGGCAGTTCATCACGTCTATCTGAGTAAGTGGATTATTTCTGGATTGAAGGCATCAGGGGGTTTGTTACTGCCCACAGGCACTAAAGTACGATATTTAACTTGAGAGGGATTCTTTAACAATTCCTTTGTGTGCCCAAATAACTAATGAAATGTGTAAGGGTCTAACTTGTTCAGTAACGATTTTCTGATATTTATGCTACCTTTTTGTGTTTGTGTTGGTGCAAAAAACAAGGCAAAATATTAGACATCAATCTCCTGATCAACCTCATTTCTGTTTTCACATCTTTTAAACTTTTGCTGGAAAGGTTTCCTGTGAGTTACATAGAGTCGGCAGTAACTAGGCACTTCCAATGTGCGCTCCCTTTGAAATGTGTCCTTAAGAGTTTAATGCTGCCATAGTAACCTGTGATGTCAATGCTCGTGAATAAATGACAGTTAGCTACTAAAAATCCCCACTTACTCAAGACTTTTGGTTAGTGTTTAATTTTTTCCAGGAGCATTTTTTTCCCCAATAAAAGAGGGTGGGAAGAAAGAAAGTTCCTCGCATTCTCTCACATCCCAAGTGAAAGTGTATGGTGATATTTTTCCACATTCATAAATACTGACAATGATCAGAATATGGAAAAGAGATTTCTTTGTACCTTGGCTTAAAGTTGGAGCATTTTGACAGTTAACTCTTGGAATTATTAAATGCCAAAAATAGCATGTGAATATTTGGATTAGTTATGTATTTCCCCTTTGTCTTTTCTCTTGGCAGTCTGAAGTTAAAAACAAAGCATTGAAATTGGAAGAACTTCATTCTAAAGTTAATGATCTAAAAGAATTAACTAAAAATCCAGAAACACCACCAGACCTTCAGGTAAGCACTGAGCCAGATTCATAATAACTACTATATACTAGACTCTCTGTCTTTAAAAAGTATTTGTGTTCTGTGTGTATTTATATGTTAAAGTGCCTTTGTTTTGATTGTTTTGAGTGGCCTGCATCTCGAATGGGTGGATGCCCAAGTGTGACCTCTGGCCCAGAGGTGAACCATAAGAGAAAAGAACAAAAGAGAGCGTCCGTGTGTGACATGTCAGGTTATCTAAGGAAGTTTTCTGGGGGATGGGGGGCCTCAGCAGCAGGAGGTTAAAGAGTTGCCCCAGGTTGCAGAAGGAGAAAGGAGGAGCCAGAGAAAACTACACCAGCTGCATCTGGGGCACTTCCCTGGGAGGTCGCAGGAGTGAGGGGAGTCTCACAGAAGCCCACAGATTAGGTAAAGCCTGTGAGCGGAGAGAATGTGAAATGTCACCAGGCTTAGAAAGTCTGGATGCCAGTTCCCTCCCCTCTTCCTACCTGTCTGTGCCTGCAGGGGTCAGGGCTGTGCAAGGTGAGGGGATTCAAAGCAGTGAAAAAATACAGAAAGAGGTACATGGCCGCTTTCTCCACTGTGTGCTTCCTGTTTGCTGCAGATCTGAGCTGGGGCAAGATAAAAGTTACCTTTGATTTCCAAGTTTTGATTACCAAATGGTTCTGGATGTTTTTATGGTGGAATTGAAACTGTTTGCAATTTATCATGATTGTAAATCCTGTTATTATCTGTCGGGCCAGAGGAGGCAAGGGCCCTCTCAAAATAAATCACCCTGGAGGAGAGAATTTAGTCTCCCTGAGTATTTAAAAGTGGGAGACAAAAAGGAAAGGGCTTTAGGATGAAATCCTATGATGGTTTTGTCCAAAGTAGTGGTTACATAAGGGCAAAAAAGTGTGAGCATTTCCTGAAGAGAGCGAGGAGCAAGTTTTCGGTCACCTGCTTGGGAACGCTGCCTGAGTCCAGCCCTGTGTGCGAAATGTGTCCCATGTGTTCCCTGGAACCTCAAACTGCCGGTCCCACATCCATGTGAACTCTAATCCTTACTCTTTCCATTTCCCCGTCGCTTAAAATGTTTGGCAACTTGTACCCACTGATTTTCTTTCTTAGAAAAATGGAGTGAGTATCCATGGTTAGGCTTCTGTGTTTTTGTTTGTTTGGTGTTTTCCGATCAAGCTACACATCCAGGAATTTCCAGCAAATGTCTGGCCTTCACAGATTTTAATGAATTCTTACTTTATGTTTAGTTTATAGAAGCAGACCTAAGGCAGAAACTGGAGCATGCCAAAGAAATTAGTGATGAAGCCAAAGGAACTTTGAAAGATTTCAGGGCTCAGAGTACCCAGGTGGAGAAATTCATTAACGACGTAACCACCTGGCTGACAAAACTCGAGGACTCCTTGGTGAACTGTGCCCAGACTGAGACTTGCGAAGGGCTGAAAAAAGTGAAGGTGGGTGACAAACTCTCATGAAGTGTTTACACTTCACTGGGAGTGTTAGTTCCCCTGCTTTGTGGTGACTGTAGTCAAACTGTAACCTCTGCTCTCAATTACCCACATTAACCCATGACACAGCAAAGTAAGTAATGGGTAAAGAACTGAATGCAAAATGAATAATCAAGAAAAAAAGCATGCATTGCCATAGGGCCTACTCATAGGCTATACTTTATTATTATTATTATTTAAAGGGCAACATCTATAGAAGTGTTTGAATTTTTGAACTTGAAACCCAATTAGTTTTTTTCTCACTTAATTATTTTTATGGGTTAGTAGAACTGCTTTTATACAGAGGAGGATATATATATATTTCTAAAATTGAGAAAACATCCCACTTTTATGTCATTAGGTTCATTTTCATAGATGACATTCTTGATCAACTGTCAACAAAAATGATCTGATCTCTTTTAGCATATTTTCTTTCTGTGCTTGAGGTGAAGGACATAGACTTTTCAGTTGACTACTTGTGCCTTTGTTGTGCTCTTGAACTCTTGTGGCCCACTGACAAGTGTGAATTAGGAGGGTGACTCCATTAATAGTTTCTAATCGACTGACTAACCCCAAACTCATAGCTGGGATCCATAAGGACTTACTCAATTTGTTTAAAACCCTAGACTATAACCCAGATCTTAGTTCCATCTCAACAGCTGTTAGCAAGCAGTTGTTCCCAAGGAGAACTGGGCAAAATTCTCAGAGTCAACACCAACATCTCACAGATACTCAAAAAACAATCCCACAAGAATGTATACATGACTGAGTGGATTTTGATGACATCGATTTCCCAAAAAAGGGACCATCATGGAGTAGGTAGTATATTTCTCTTAGATGCAAAAAACATCCTTTGTGGCATACTTTTATTCCACAGGAAATACAAAAAGAACTTCAAAGTCAACAAAGCAACATCAGCTCTACCCAAGAAACCCTCAATAGCTTGTGCCGCAAGTACCACTCGGCGGAGCTGGAGCGCCTGGGGGGCGCGATGACCGGGCTGACTAAGAAACACGAAGCTGTCAGCCAGTTGTGCTCCAGAACACAGGCCAGCCTTCAGGACTCTCTGGAAAAACACTTCCATGGTGAGCTCGGGCAGGCCTTTGCATGAATAGTTTGTTTACAAGAAAGAATCCAAACCAAATGCTATGTAGAAACTGCCAGCAAATGTTTGCAAAACTTTCCAGAGGAACATCATGTTAAACTCATTTGTGCATTGAGATTTGGGCAGTGAGAGTGTTATACTTGGGCTCCCACCATGAGCAGAATGCTTCCTCTTTCTCCCCAAGAAAGTCCACCGTTTTGATGATTCTGAATTGCATCTGGATTTTTGACATATAGCTCATGTTTTTGTGGAAAATTACTTCCACTGCTACGATGAAGTGACGGTAAACTTGGATATTAGGAGAGAGTGAAATTCAGGAAGGTGCCAGCCCCATGGGCCTGCCTCAGTTTCCCGCATGGCTGTGCCTGTGCTCTGATATGGACACATAATGACTCTCAAGTCAGCCTGGGGGAAAGAGGAGACGCTTCCTCCTTTTCCCACAAACATGGCGTTCACTCCCCTAAAGTATTTCTCCCCTGCATTCTTCCATATTCAGGCGATCGATTACCTTTCCTTTTTTTTTTTTAAAAAATTTTACTTTATTGTTGTTCAATTACAGTTGTCTGCCTACTCTCCCCTCCCCTCCCCCTCCAATCCCACCTCCCTTCCCTGCCTCCCTCCCCACCCTTGGTTCTGTCCATGTGTCCTCTATAGTGGTTCCTGAAAACCAGAATTACCTCTCTTTACCAAAAGAAAGAAATATGAAGGGAAATCAGACATGTAAGGACTATAAATTTCTTTACAGTCTTTTCTCTGACATAATTTCTCAATTCTACCATGAGCAGTCATGGCTGTAAATCATGCTGTGCCATATTCTAAAGGATTATTTTTAATTTCTTTCTGGAATATTTTGTAAAGCACAGTAAAATGGGCTGAAGGCCAGAATTAATTCCTGATAGTAATCCTGGAAGCTCTTTCAAGGTTTTGGATGCATTTCTCATTTTTGTTACTTTCCAAAGAGTCCATGCAGGAATTCCAAGAATGGTTTTCTGGGATAAAAACAGCAGCAAAAGAATCATCAGATAGAACCGGTGACAGCAAAGCCCTGGAGGCAAAGCTCCGTGACCTTCAGGTATGAACGCTGGGGTTGCTTTTCCTCCTTCCCCACACTGCACTCGAGTGCCTTTGGGTCAGGCCTAAATCATCTCTTTCCCCAGATCTTTTTATTTTATTCAAGCTTTTCTTTTTCCTCACCAGAATTAGATGTCTTGAGTCATAGGAGATAGTATAAAAGCCAGTTGAAAAAATGTTAGAGCTACAGAATTCCCGGATCCCTTTCCTCTCTGTTTTAGCCTACTGACAGTTCTCTGGAGTGCCCTCAACACTAAACCTAATTTTAATTTCTAAAGCAGTAAAAACATCAATAATTATATCTGTTTTACATTACAACCATGGAGGAGTTTTGAAAAGAAGATATCGCTGACATCATCTGTGCTTTTGAACAACCTGTCTTCTAAGTTTGGAGCTTAGATATATTCAAATTAAAGCAATAGATATTATCGGTTGTTTAGGTTTTATAGACTATGAAAAAATGTATGAATTCAGGAAAGAAAAGGCCATTGTGAAGTAGAGTTAAGGAATGATTGAAGACTAGGTTCATGATGAGTTTTGGCTGTTTTTTAAGCAGCCAATCTGAGCAAAGCACTGTGTTGCATATTGTAAAAGTAATTTTTTAAATATTTATGTATTTATTTATTTTTAGAAGGGGGAGGGAGAGAGAAAAAGAGGGGAAGAATCATCAATGTGTGGTTGCCTCTTGAGCACCCCCTACCGGGGACCTGGCCCACAACCCAGGCATGTGCACTGACTGGGAATCGAATCAGTGACCCTTTGGTTCATAGGCCAGTGCTCAATCCAGTGAGCCATACCAGCCAGGGTATAAAAGTAATTTTTTAAAAATTAATGTAAACATGAGAATTTCGTGGCCTAATGGGTGATGACAATTATGTAGATAACTCATTAGCTGTCAGGGTAGAAAGATCACTGGAATACAGAAAGCTATTTTGCAGGAGGCAAGGTGAATTCAGGTGTGGAACTGTCCCCTTTAAGGCTTGAGAGGCAGTGAAACTACAAAGAAAAGTCTGAGTAACAGTTGCAAATGCCACACTGGGACTCAGCAGGACTAGCATAGCAGTTCTGGTTCCGGAGTTCTTTGCTCTCCTGAAGCCGTGCTCATGCATATGGTCTCCAAAGAAGAGGTGCACACCCTCAAAAGAAGGGAGCTGGAGTCAGAATATGGTGTGCAGGGCGGGTCAGAGGAAGAGGATGGGTGGAGGCAGTCCATACACTAACTGTTTGCGGAGGTGGAGCCTGGACCAGGTAGGGACAGTGAGAATGGGGAGGGACTGAGAACAAGACCTTGATTAAGAGCATCCTCCTCTCCAGGTTGACATTGCTCCCTGTGTGATTCTCACACTGGTTCCAGTGATGGGCTGGCCTGTCCTCAGTTACGAGCCTTGATTATATCCAACTGTATACATCATTCTCACTCCAGTGTATTTAGAAACTTTCTTCCTTTGGTCCCTGTTTTTCTTCTCTCCCTCTACTATCTCAGCTCAGAACTGTTATTAATGTCCCCGTGCACCAGTGTCTCTGAATCATAGCAAATATTTTATATCCTTTTTTTTTCCTGAAACAGAACATTTTGGACTCAGTTGGCGATGGGCAGAGCAAGCTTGATTCTGTGACTCAAGAAGGACAAATCCTGTATGCCCATTTGTCTAAGCAAATTGTCAGTAGCATTCAGGAAGAGATTACAAAGGCTAATGAAGAGTTTCAGGCATTTCTGAAGCAATGCCTGAAAGACAAACAGGCCCTTCAAGACTGTGCTTTAGCTCTTGAGAGGTAGGTCGTTTTCATACAGGTAGATTTCATCATTCACAGAATATGTTTTCAGTGACTTGGAGAAAAAAGCTATTGTGAGTAAATGGATCTTTGAAATTGTGAGTTTAAATTTTAAAGCTTTGACTTTAATTATAGATTCATGCTGGGACAATAACTGATCGTTCAAACTATGGCTTTATTATCATTTGGCTTTATTTTCTTTTTTTTAAGATTTTATTTATTTATTTTTAGAGAGAGGGAGACAGAGAGGGAGAGAAACAGCAATGTATGTTTGCTCCTCATATGGCCCCCACTGGGGACCTGGCCTGCAACCCAGGCATGTGCCCTGACTAGGAATTGAACTGGGACCCTTTGGTTCCCAGCCCACACTCCATCCACTGAGCTACACCAGCCAGGGCTGGCTTTATTTTCTATGTAGAAAATAAAGGAATTATATTCACTAGTTACTATAAATGACATGAATACAGAAATTTTTTGTCTGTTTGACTAAGTCAAGATATTAGAGCTTCGACATCTAGGTTTTATATTATGTAAGTCTTTTTCTTGTGTCTACTTTTGCTGGGTTGGAGTCATGGCAGAAAACACCTATGGAATTTATGTGAATCCAGATTCCGATCAGGAGGCTATGTCAACGTGAGTGAATGTAAAATTAGAAAGGGGGGGGGACTCTTGTTACTAAGGTGAAAAATGTCAGTATAATCAATATGCCTTTCTGGTGGTAGAGTGATATGCGTGACTCTTGTCCACGTTTCTCAGAGAACTGTTTTCAAAACCTAAAGCCCTGTGCTCTTGTGCCATGTTCAGATCCCATAAGATGCAAAGACACAGAGAAGACTTACCCTGTTTTTCATAGGGCTTCCACAGTCTCAACTGCCCATTGGCCCCAATTCAGGACATAGGTAGTAACACACAAAAAGTTAAGCACACATTGTCTGGGAATGTAATCTTGCTGGTTTACCAGGTAAACAAGTCAGCAAGATAGGGTGATTCATTTTTGTCTGGATTGCAAGAGAAATTCTCATGATTTGTCCTTTTGTTACTAAAATAAATGATCATTTGAGTGAGCTAATTGTTAAGCCTTCTTCTACTTGAAAATTCATGAGGTCTCAATTACTGTAGACATTGTGACCTCAGATATTAGAATTTATTATCATGAGAACATAAGAATTTCTCTATGTTGCTTTTTTCTTGTCTTTAGCTTTGAGGATCAGCACAGAAAACTGAACTTATGGATCCAAGAAATGGATGAAAGGTTAAGCTCAGAAAATTCAGGAGAGAGTAAACAGCACATTTCTGAGAAGAAAAACGAAATCCATAGACTTGAGATGTTTCTGGGCGAACTACTGGCTGCCAGGTATGGTGCCCAAATGGAATAGGTCCTTTCTCGACTCACGACTGTGTGTTTGCCTTGTTGGTTGGTTGTTTGGTTTGGTTGTTACTGGGCAGGTGGGTTAGTTGGCCGTTGTGTTTATTACTGTCCTTGAATGTCTAGATTAGAAATGATTGTGCAGGCTTTCCCTGGCGGTGTGGTACTCTGGAGAGAGCACAGAGACAGAGGTAAGGAGCTGGGCTGCATCTTTGTTTCACCTCCCTTCACGCAACAAACCGGACAGGGCACTTACCTCCTGCATTTCCAGATAGCCTTTAAACATTGTGATGAGGATGATAATAATGATATACTGTCTTCTCAGAGTATTATAAAGATATAAGATGATTAAAAGATACTCTTCATCGACACAAATAATGCTGTAGATCCCAATTTCCACATATTCTTCATGCACTCCAGCCTCTTGTGCCATTTCCAGTTCACTCCCTTCTCACGACGTGCTTTGTAAAACACGAGGCATGCTCGTTGAGTCTGACTGTCTTGGAGGTCCCTCCTCCCTACAACAGTGTCGGTTTCTTCGTTGCTTCCAACTGAGCAAACAACTCTGGCTTCGTTCCCAGGCCAAGTTCTCTGGCCTGACTTTCAAGGCATCACTCCCTAAATTCGTGCTTCACTCCTGGCATTTTCACTTTCCATCAGGGGAGTGCAATTTGACCCCAAACTCCTTAACTCCCCGTGTAAAGAGTAGACACACTCATCTGTGAAGCAGTAGAGGCTAGCACCCAGCCTGATTAATCAGGCAAATCAGATTATAGCCATTTAGATTATACTCATTCCCTGTTCCACTGAGTCCTCTGTTTGGTCAAACATGTCGACTATTCCTAGTGTTGAAAAACAAACATGCAAAAGAATGCACAAGCAGAACTCATACTGACAGCTATTGCTGGTGTGCTAGCGTGATGACTATCATAAAATTGCCCTGGGATGCTTTGGTCCTATCTCTGTGAGCCGTACCATGAGGTAAACATTTTTGTTGATTCTACATACACCAACCCCCTATAATGAATTCTTCAAGGCTAGGGACCATCAGGCCTTTATCATCTGTATATTCCTGTTGTCTAGTATAATGTCAGAAAAATAGAAAATATTTGCTGAATTAACAGAGTAATGGCATCACTCTAATTATATAACTTTCTGAAAGTTATACTTTACTTCTTTTTGCTTTTAAAATCTTGCATCTTGTCTAGGTAACATGTAATATACCAGACTTACTTCGCTCCTCCTTGCAAACTTTTAAAATAACCTGACCCATTCTTCTTGAGCTGTTGCTCTCTGATATTTCACGACCAGATGCTCAGAGCCCTTCATGTGTTTGCTCCTGGGTTCCTTCTAACTTGCTGCTTCTCTGGACCATCCCAGGACTGGTCCCTTAGGTACCCCAGCTGGGTCGCCTGACTTCTCTCACTTGCTGCTTTTGTTTTTGGTTTTTTATCATAATATTCCCAAGTCCCAGTACACACATCTTGGGGGTGGGGGGGATGCTCTGTATTTTTTAAAAGTATCCCAAACTTGAATTCATTGATTTTTTATCATCCATTAAGCAATTCTTGTTGGAATAACAAGTGGTATCTGTTCTCTTGAATTATTATTTAACTCACATCATTGCTTTTGCCACCTTCTTGTCTTATCAAAAAGATTCCAAGAATAAAAAATGTGTTTTTGAGTAGATCTAATAGTATATATGTCACCTATGTCTCACAGAGGCCCACAGGATGCTATATACGTAGTAACTACTCAGGAAGAGAGAGAAAGAGACAGAGAGACAGAGAGACCTTGCAGGAGACAGATTGCGCATCCGTTTTCCAGCACTCACAGTAGTCTGCGTTCAGACATCTGCACTCTCCCTGCTGATATTCCAGGCGTCTCCTGATAGAGGTGCTGACCTGAATTCAGAGCCTGTACAACAGGATGAGGCCCAGCCCGGCCACACGTGACTGTGTCATCCCTTGAGCTACTGAATGTAGCTCCACACTGAGACAAGCAGGCACCTGAGATATAAGTGTGACACCCTTCAGTGCGCACACAATGGCCTTCTGGAAGAATTTTTTGTTTTGCATTTTTTCTCTGCCAAAGACTGTGTTGGGTCCTGGGGACATGAGAGGATTGTGATAGCCTAGGCTTCTAGAAGGCAGAGCCTTGTGGATTGAGACAGACTGGGTGCAGGAGGTGGCAGAAGGTGCCCAGAGGAGGAGCCCTGCAGGCCCCGCCCTCTCCGGAGTCATCATGACACTTTCTGAGGATGCGATGCCTGTGCTGAGCTCTGAAAGGGGCGGCTAGTAGAGAAGCAGAAGCGAGTAGAAGGGGGCTCACAAAGGAGGACCCTCTGTGTATGTATAAAACAGCAGAGTGTCTGGGAGCATGGCAGCAAGCTGTTCATCCTCAGAGCCTTGACCAGGACAGGGGAGGGGCTGGGCGGCTTTCTGAAGTGCCTTCCTAGTCACACCCTGGGCTTGGATCTAGGCACAGCAGGGACTGAGTCAGGTCCTCAATGGGCATGAACTCCAGGAGAAACCACAGGAGAAACCACAGGAGAAACAGGTGGCTGGGGCAGTCCTCAGGCTCTTCATTTTAAAGGCATGTTAGTTGTGAGCTCTTGTCTGGTGACTGCTCCAATGTCAACAATCGTTTGTCACTCCCTGGCACTCCAGAATGTCGGAGTTCATGCTTTGTTTCTGTTTTCTTTAGAGAGTCTCTGGATAAGCTCTCCGAGAGAGGGCAGCTTCTCGGTGAGGAAGGCCACGGTGCTGGGCAGGAGGGGCGCCTGTGCTCTCAGCTGCTCACCAGCTACCAGAACCTAGTCAGGATGACCAAAGAGAAGCTCCGGAGCCTCCAGGTGGCCCTGCAGGAGCACGAAGCCCTGGAGGATGCGCTGCAGAGCACGTGGGCCTGGGTGAAGGACGCGCAAAACAAAATGGCCCTGGCCAACAGCACCATCGGAAGCAAAGACATCTTGGAAAAGCGGCTGTTACAGATACAGGTGTGTGTGGGGCTGGCCTGACGCTGACCGTGTCTGAAGACTGATTTGATTAGGTTCACAAATGTGTGAGTTGGGTCCTAATCATCCCGGGAGCCTCTCTCTCTAAATGAGGATCATGTGGGCAAAGTGGAGACACTGGGCACAAAGGATTTGGAGGGGATTGTTTTTCCCCTGGGTAAAGGAATGTTTTTGTTTTAATAGCTTTAAAATAATTTTTAATTTCATTTAGTAAATATCCAAGAAACATTATAAAGTGAATGCCTACTTGACTCGAAGCACAATGCAAGGTACTGGGCATATAAAGATAAAAGTTAGTCCCAGCTTCTAGGAGTCCGAGTCAGTGGCAGAGACCACCTGTAACCGTTGGCTGCAACACAGCATGTGCGCGGGGCCATGGGTGAAGCCCACCACGGTGTGTAGAAAGCCCAGAGGAGACCACCCGCCCAGACTGCAGTCAGTGAAGCTGACCTTGAAGACAGGGCTTAGCCAGGCAATGAAGATGAGGGATTGTTAGGTTTTTAACAAGTGTGCTTTCATTTTCAAAACAATTCCTTTTATACTCTAAAATTAAATTTCAGTAAAGTTACAGTGCCTAGGCAAGTAACCTAGAGTTTTCCAAGAATTTAAACTGGAGGTAATCTTTATTACCAGACTCCCAGATATCTATTGAGGTCAAGAGTTCAGTTGTAGTAGGGTCTAGACTTCATTGTTGCTGGGTTCATTTTAAGGTGAGTAAGCTGTTACCTACCATGGGAAGTCTCCTGGGAAACATAATCACTTTAAAAACTATCAGAAGTCTTTATATTTCTACTGACATGCATTCACTCTTCCTTGGTAGGATATTCTCCTGATGAAAGGTGAAGGAGAAGTTAAGTTGAATATGGCCATTGGCAAAGGGGAGCAGGCCTTGAGAAGCAGCAACAGAGAAGGTCAGAAGGAGATTCAGACTCAGCTGCAGACCCTCACAGATGCATGGGCCAATGTCATGAGCTCCTCCATCCGTGCTCAGAGGTACAGACCCCTTTTCTAGGGTTTCTTTGCCTAAATAAAACGCAGACGCTCAGTAAAATGATGGAGCTCTACTGAGGGTATCCTGTGGGAGACTGACCAAGCATATTATTTTCACTAGTTGTCTGCTTGCCTGCCTTTGCCTAGATTGTGTTTTCTGTAATGGCCAAGACTGGTTTTTATTTGTCTATTGTGTGTGTGTGTGATATTTACATCTCCCATAATATCTCCATGGAATTTTGCATACAACATGGGCTCAGTAAAATGCACCTTTTCAATTCATTACAGCAAGGATATGTGGTTTTGAATAACTTTAATATTTTTACTTTTTAAAGAAACATAAGGGAAATTAAGTTGTTGGCAACTGTGGAGCTTAAGGATACATCTTTTCCTCAACCCATAGTAATATCACCCATATTGGGGTTGTGGAAATGTTGCAGGTGGGGAGGGTTGACTGTCACGGGGATGGGGCATCCCTGGCATTTAGTGACTGAGGCCAGGAGAGGTAGGGTCCTTCAATGCGTGGGACATTCGCATACAAGCAACAGTCAGCCACCCTGGGTGCCTGGACAGTCCCTGTTGGGAAGCACTGCGCAGGAGCTGCTGAGAAGATCGACAAGATACTGGCCGTTCCCCTGGGTGGTTTTGTTGCAGTTATGT
Organism: Micronycteris hirsuta; assembly: GCA_004026765.1. Lineage (NCBI taxonomy): Eukaryota > Metazoa > Chordata > Mammalia > Chiroptera > Phyllostomidae > Micronycteris > Micronycteris hirsuta. Next base: position 56,003 of record PVJI01001499.1, read on the forward strand.
TTATGAGTGGGGGATTTTCACCTTCCTCCCTCCTCTCGGAGTATCCACAAATAATCGGGCTGGCTGGTTGGACAAATGACTGTCAGTCAAAGTTGTATGAAAATACCTTCCAGGAGCCATATTCTGAAAGTTACAGATACTGTTAGACCACCAAAGAAGTGTGTGCTCACTGTGAGCAAAATAAATAGATAAATAAATAAAAGATTAAAATTCATCACAAAACAAAACAGCAGACTCTGCAATTATTCATGTGATGTAAGATGCTATGGGACCGTAGAAGAATGCAGGGCTTGGGGTGGCATCTGGGAAGGTGAGATTTATTTGGAGTTTCTAGAAAACTCTTTGAGGAAAAGATAAGACTTTGGGCTTATATGATGAAAAAAAAAAACCAATTTGAGAAAATGCTAGAAGTACATTTCCCACAGGTATAGTTCCGGTATTCTAGGGTTGCATGCAAAGGAAGCTAAGAGGAGTCTCTGAAGATGAGTTTAGAATCATTTTAAAGCTGACTACTTTAAAGCAGGGTGTCCAACCCACGGCCCACGGACCGCAAGCAGCCCAGGGTGGCTATGAATGTGGCCCAACACAAAATCATAAATTTACTTAAAACACTGAGATTTCTTTGTTTTTGTTAGCATTTGTATATTTAATATGCGGCCTAAGATAACACTTCTTCCAGCATGGCCCAGAGACGCCAAAAGGTTGGACATCCATGCTTTAAAGTTTTAGAAAGGCAGCCAGAAGAGCCTTTTACTTGACTAACTAGAGAGCTATTTGGGTGACTATTGCATTTTTTATTATATTTTTTATATTATAAATATATTTAGCCTTCATCCGTTCCTCCATTCAGCACTAAATGTTGTGAATATGTATCCCTAAGTGAAAATCAATCTAATGATATTATTTAGCTGGGAAGATTACCCTAAATTTTAAATTCCAGTCAATAAATAACTGCCACCCAATTTTAATAAGATAAATTGAGCCCTCCAAAATGAAGAATTGATATGTTAAAGTTGAATTGATGCCCCAGTGCTGATTTTTAACAACATAACACATATCTTTGCTTATTTATTTAGGAGAATTCCGTTTGGAAGACAAATCTCCAAATGCATAAATGACTACAACACCTTACTTAAATTTTGACATAGATTCACTTTCATTTGTAGAAATTGTGCCGTGGGTCAGAGAAGTGCTGTTACTCCTTGCACCTGCACCACTTACGGCAGCATGCAGTATTGAGGGGGTTCTTTAAGCCAGCCTTGGGCATAGATTTAGCATTGTTCCACACAAAATACTGAAGGACCCAAATGTGTAGCAAATTCCACAGCAGTTTCAAAAGTTGAACTGCTGTATAGTAAATGACTGAGCATTCTGAGTGCTTGAACGTGGCATATGCTCACAGGGAAAGGAAGTAATGAACTTCATAAGCACTGTATTATAAAGTGGAAGATGCAATGTCCTAAATAAAGCTATTCAAAATTGGCACACACAAAAAAAAGAAAGCTTATGTGGATGCAATGCCCTCTTAATTGGTTTCCAGTACAGATGTCAAGATAACTTGTTTTCATAATATTATTTCTAGCACTTTAGAGTCTGTGATTAGCCAATGGAATGAGCATCTAGAGTGGAAGACCCAGTTGGAGCAGTGGATGGAATCAGTGGATCAAGAAGTGGAACACCCCTTGAAACCGCAGCCAGGTCTGAAAGAGAAGTTTTCCCTTCTGGACCACTTTCAGTCCATCGTCTCCGAAGGGGAAGATCACACCGCAGCCCTGCGCCGCCTCTCCGCCAAGTCCAGGGAGCTCTACCAGAAGACAGAGGATGCGTCTTTCCAGGAAACAGCTCAAGAGGAACTGAAATCACAGTTTAATGATATAATGACCATTGCCAAGGTTAGTGTTTTCTATTGAAGGAAAAACTTCAAGGCTCAAGGTAAGGAATACCCTGTGGGTAGAATTATTGGGGAATTAGCTGCTCTAAAACTATTCATACATTTAGTGATCAGATATTATAGAAAGATAATTTCTCACTATGGATGGCCATGAGCTTTTCCTTTCTGCATTCTTTGGATTATGATTTTTATTCTGAATTTTATGATTTTCTCTGCTTAGAATGTTAGTTAATCCATTTTGGGGGTGAAATTGTTGAACCTCAAATATCAGTGTTTAAAAGTTCTCTATATTTTGCTGCTACTTATGTTTATTTTAGTAAATGCACGTCTATTTACCTCCCAGACTTCAATCACGCACAGAACATTGTTTCATTCTCATCTTAGCACAAACTACATTCTTCTATTCTCAAAGATATAGGCTCCTTCATGTAATGTGAAGACATTTTCAATTCTCCATTTGAATCTTTACTTTCCTTCACAATTGCTTTTGTGTATTTGTGACAATGTGAAAGAAAAGAAGGGAGAGAGTTTTTTTCACTTTTTTTAGTTTTTCTTTTGGGGACTCTCTCTGCATTATTAACAATGATTAACATATGTATTTGTTTTCTTAATTTTTATTTTAGTAGTGTTTAAAATAAAAACCAGTAAGACATACATCTGAATTCTGACGTTGTCACTTTTTGGATGTGTGACTTTGAGCCCATTATTTGACTTCTGTAACCTCTGTCAGTGCCCCTTCCCGTAAAATGACAATAATAATAGTGTCACAACATTGCAGAGCTGTTGTGAAGGTAAAACAAGCAAATGCATTTGACATGCTGACTGCAATGTTTTACATGAAGCCAGCACAGGTAATTTCTTAAATGATAAGAATTGTTACAATAATTATTACTAAGTGGATTAGTGAGAGATGTTAGTCACCATTTATTAAGCACAGATTTTTATGCAAAGCTAAGCAAAAGTAAAATTATAGGAAAAATGGTTTTATCCTCCAAGTCTTTTAGTCTAAGATTTGATATTTTTACTTTAAGACATTAAACACACAGAAACTTCAAGAGTAAGAATGATGTTTTCTGTGATCATTAAAAAAACCAATATCAGCCCTGGCTGGTGTAACTCAGTGGATTGAGCGCCGGCCAGCAAACCAAAAGTCTGCAGGTTCCATCCCCAGTCAGGACACATTCTTGTGTTGTGCCCCATGCTCCCCAGTTGGGGGTGTGCAAGAGGCAACCAACTGATGTATCTTTTGCACGTTGATGTTTCTCTCTGTCTCCCTCCCTTCCCCTCTTTCTAAAATGTAAATAAATAAAATCTTAAAAAAAAAACCAATATCAAACTGTTGTCCAATTTTATATTCTCAATAGTGACTACTGTTAAAGTAGCCTTTTCTCTGTTTTCTAGGAGAAAATGAGGAGAGCGGAAGAGATTGTGAAGGACCATCTAATGTATTTAGATGCAGTGCAAGAATTTACAGATTGGCTCCACTCAGCAAAGGAAGAACTTCACCGGTGGTCGGATATGTCTGGAGATTCGTCAGCCACCCAGAAAAAGTTGTCTAAGATTAAGGTCAGAAAATGGACAGATACTATAACTTCACTGTTTTCATTGGTTCTTGTTATAAAGACTCTATAGACTTGATTCTATTATTTAAAATGTTTTCTTCTGTTGTTGGTGTTTATTACCTTGCACTTTGTGAATTCTAAACATGAACAAGAGGGGAAAAAGGAATTCAAAACACTTTGCACTGTGAGCAAAATGAAACACTATGTGTGTGTGCTTCTCCATGCAAATGTGCTATTGCTGTGGTATGAGAGATTCAAAATATACACCAGCTTGGAGCACTGACAAAACTGGGTATTTTCTTCTAGAACAGAAGGAGAAGAGTTTATGTATAATAACTTAGTTAGAGGCTTTGAACAATAACTTGCAAATGTCATTCTAGACGTTTTATCCTGCTCTCGTAGCTAACAGTACAACAGCATAATGGAAGTCAGCACTTTAAAGGATATTAAAATCATCACCCATAAGGGCAACTTAAAGCAAAAAAAAAAAAAAAAAATTTCACACAGCTCAGAGAACCAGATATCTTAGTAACTTTTACTTATTTCTAGTGGCTTGAATATTATGGCACATTGCAATAATTTTCCTCACATGGAATGTAATAGATTTTAATTTAAAAATTAAGTGGTGATGAAATCCATAATGTTTAGTTAGCGGAGGAAATGTTGGGTATCCATAGTATAACCATGGTCAAGAATTTAAAGCTCAAATTGTACCATAATCTCTGGACATCAGATCATAAAAACCATGAAAGCAATAGATGACTATAACAATAATAACAGTAATAACTACAATTTGAAGATTTCATTCTACAGGCTTATCTTATTTAAATCTTATGGTGATTGTGAGGTTTAAAATGAGGCATATAAAGGCACATTTTAAGTTTTTATTATCTGTGTGATCCTTTAAAGTACTTCAGTGACATATTTCTCTGTAATACTTCAGTTTACTCCTCCCTCCATCCATTGTGCAGCCAGTGCTTGAATCCCTCAGGGAGCTCCCAGTGCAGGAAGGAAGGCCAATGCACGAACTGATGTTTGTAAAATAGTCTAGGAAATGTAACGGCAGCTCACTACACATTTAGAGCTCAGGCTCTGGAATCGAACCCCATGCTGCAGCCTGCCGCTACTGGTTGTTTACCGGTGTCTTTGGGCAAGTCATGTGGTGTCTCAAGCCTCAACGTATTAACAGGTAAAATAAGAATAACCGTAGTACCTGCCTCATAAAGTAATTTAGAAGACTAAATTAGATCATGCACAGCAAACATTTTGCATCCTGTTTGACACATAGAATGCATCGATGAGAAAATCCAATGAATTTGGTAATGAGTGATTTGATTGGCTATGGAGGGAGGGATAATGTATTAAAAGTCAAGAGTGGTGGTCAAGACATCCCCCAGAGTCAATAAAGCTATGTCCATCCGAGAAAAGCAAGTATAGGCTCAGGAGATGGGTTGTAGTCAGAGGAAAAAAGGAGTTCAGCTGTGAATGGATGGAATTTTGACTGCTGGGTGGTGATGTCTAGGAGGCAGGTGAATGTTCAAGTCTGAATTTCAGGTTAGGAGACTGGATTGATAATTGATGACACAGAATTGGAATGATCAGCATATGATCTGTAGTTGAAACCACCCGAGTAAATGACACCGAAACCTACATATAAAGCAAGCAGAACAGGGGGCACAGAACCAAAACTATCAATATTTAAGGGACCGCAGAAGAGCATTGGAAAGGGAGAGGGAGAAAAAGAGAAATAATAAGGGAAGGACCAGTAGGGTGTGGTGCCCCCAAAGCCCCTGGTGGAGAAGGAGGTCCCCATCACAGAAGCAGCAAGAGGCAGCCATTAAGAGGAGGATCAAAAGTGCTCACTGGACTTGGCAGGTAGGCTACTCAGCAGCCCCTGAGCTATTTCCACAGACAGGGGAGGGGAGACTGGTCACGTGGCTGTGGGAGTGGTAGGGTGGAATCGGAGACGGCAAGGGAAGTCTAATGTTTTGAAAGGTTGGTATGAGAAGATTAAGACAATTCCTTTACCAGGTTGCTTCCTGGGTTGCCAAATGCTTTAAAAAGAAAAAAAAAAAAAGCTTTTATAAAATAATTCAAAAAATATAGGAAATGTGGGAGAAGTTGCTGACAGAGAGAAACTGGAATTTGGGAAGGGGGAAGTGAAGTCTCTCCTAAGTCCAGGTCAGGCCTGAATGTGGGCTGGCGTGCGGGTGAAGAGAAGCCCTAGAGGAAATAAGTAAGCGCATCCTGTGTCCTTCAGGGTCATCCCTGCCCACCCCTGGGAGTAACTGCTGAGAACAGGTGACTTCAAAGCCAAATACATGTGTGTGTGTGACGGGGTGTGTATACATGTGTGGATATGTTTGTACAATGCTTTTAAAGAGTTTAAATATGAGACAAGGGGATACATGTAAAAGCCTTTTCAAAACACTTTAAAATGATCATTTTAATTTATTTAAAATCTGGGTGAGTGGAGATAGTGACTGCATATAGTGAAATGCCCCATTTTAATGCCAAAGAAAACTGGGATGATGCAGTAGGGAGTATATTGGGAAACTGATTTTCAGCAATTGATATTCTCTGAACTCTAAATTAGAAATCACTCATGAAAGCAAACTGTGAGTATTTAAATCTAATGGTTAGACAGGAAATGGGATAGAGACCCTGGGCCAAGCCCAGCCCCACTGCAATCCTTGTTCCCTTGCCCGTCAATTGAGAGCAGCAATTTTCAACCCGTGTGTCGCAAGAAGTTTTAAAACATGCAATACCTGACTACTTAGTCAGGGACACTGACCTCTGTTCCCTTAGACTGTCACAGAAAAAGTTGACAACAGCCAACACAACAATAGCCATCTGGTGTAAATGAATCAAAGTTATACCTATTTTCTTGTCAGATCAGCTAAAAATATATTTTTGGTGTACCACAGAATTTTAGTAATTAGCTTATACATATCATGAGATAAAAAGAGGTTAAAAATCACTGAGCAATATACCATGGACAAATATTTAAGTCACTACCAAAACAGTTTTGCATATTCAAACAATGCCAGATTTCAGGGTCCCTGTCTTGTCTGTTTCAGGATGTTTGGGATTTCCACAGTTTATTTTTTGCCACAAGCCTTGGTGCTGAGGATGAGAATTCTCTGCTGTTATAAGTCCAGGGTGGGTAGATGGATCGATTCCGGTTCCCTGTGGCACACTTGCTAAAACTTCCCAGCAGGATGGGGTCCCCCTCTGTACATATTTGGAAACTTGCTGTGACTCAGCCTCCTCGGTTACCATGGTGACATTCCATCGCAGGAGCTGATGGATTCCAGAGAGACTGGGGCAAGCCGCCTGAGCAGAGTGGAGGCACTGGCTCCTGCCGTGAAACAGAATACAACAGCCGGTGGGGGTGAGCTCATGGACTCGGAGATGCAGGCCCTTCGCGCCGACTGGAAGCAGTGGGAAGACAGTGTGCTGCACACACAGACCAGCCTCGAGAACCTGGTTAGCCAAATGGCCCTTTCGGAGCAGGAGTTCTCAGGCCAAGTGGCTGAACTGGAGCAGGCCCTGGAGCAGTTCAGTACGCTTCTGACATCTTGGGCTCAGCAGCTCGCTGTCCTGGAAGGCAAGAACACAGACAAGGAGATAGTGGAGTGCTGGAAGAAAGGACGAGTAAGTTGGCTTCCTGGTTGCTGTTGGTGGTTGTGCTGAAAACTTGGTTTGGTTCTCATTGTTGCTAAAAAAAAAAAACCAAAACTTGCTAAATGAAACCATACAACATTCAGACTTGGAAGAAATAGGGATTTCTAATTATATTTGCAAATCAGATCTGTTTCCTTTTCTCATAAATCAAACTATTGCAAAAATAAAGATAGAGGAGAGAAGTTATTATGTGCCCCAGAAAACAGTTATTGTTTGTGGAAATATTCTACTTTCATTCTTATGGGGTAAGAGTTTGTAAGACTGTATTTCGCCATTCAGTCTGAAAAATGGCCTGTGGGTAGAGGCATAAATAGACAGAGAGTCATAGCTGTTTTCCTGCCAGTGAATTATTTACAACAACTAAATGATTGAACTTACAGCTTTGAAAGAAACATTCAGTAATCTCCTACAGCACAACTAATAGTTTTCACCCTGATGAGCTCTCCTGTGTGTATTTTTGACAGCTGTGCTGGAATTAACCCATTTTCGGAACTCCTAGGTCATGCTCATGGGTTGCCTTCCGGACATTTTTTTTTTTAAACTAATGGCAGCCCTTTCAGAAGGAGAGAAAAGGAAGCATAAAAGGGATAGTGAAGAATGGGCAGATGCTTGAGATTCTCTTTCTCTCTTTACTGTTAAATGCTACCTTAGAAAGACTTCCTTTCGATATTTGCAGTTTAATAATGCTCTGAATTGTGGATGTCCTTAAAAGGAAGTTTTAGTAAACTTCTCTGTCTATTTGTTATAAATGTTTCAAAATAACTCCAGCTAGTAAGAAACTCATGTAGTATTTCCAACATTGTCTTGTTTTCAATTAAGTTTTCGGAATAGATAGAGCACACCACAAAGGAAAAACCCTATAATTATCTCTTTATGCTATTTTATTTATGTTTCTAGGTTATATATATATATTTTTAGATGCCCTTCTAGTCTTTTAGGCTTAAGCACCAGAATGAAGTACTATAGAAAGCTGTTTTGTAAAACAGGGACAAGGGAATTGGTAGCGACTTCTTGTGGTTAGTATTATTCACTCTGATAGCAAAAAATCTGTTAATAATGTTTTAGTTCTATTTTGTTTCCCTTTCTTTCTGTACCATTAATATGGGTGAAAATTTTAAAAGATTTGGTGGTATTTAAATTATACTTCTGCTATATTACTATTCTTAGCTATTGTTATTTTTTAACGTTGATACTGTTAGTGAAATAATAGATGAGGCCCACAAAAAGTGATGCAGAAGTGAATGTAGGTTTCTAACACTGTGAACAAGTCACAGGCAGCAGCCTCTGCTCACATCTAGCTCCAGATTTGGCTCCGGAGCTCGGGCTCTGCATGACGATACTACATTACCTCTAAATACTCAACTTTCTTATTTTAATGATGTCATTTTATCTAATAATAGGAACAATAAAAAAAAGAAATCATAATTATGTGATGGGATAAAGGATCCTAGCTAATGGTGCTATGGTGGTCATCATTTTGTGATATATAAATGTACCGAAGCCATGAATTTTACACCTTAAACTCAGACAATATTGTATGTCCATCATATCTCAATAAAGCTGGAAATAATCTTTTGAATATTTAAAAAATGGAGACGGTACTCCCATTGCAACAAATGCATGGGAAAGCTGTACAAAACAATGAACTTGCCGAGGCTCTTGTGGCTTTGTTTTGCTGTTAGGAAGCACTTGTCATTGTGAGCGGTCGTAGTAATGATCACGAGCCTTCGCAGGCACTTATTTCTCCTCTGCACTTATATGCTGACACTCAAGAAGTCTTTTAAAAAATAAAATGGATTATTATCTATAAACTGTATAAATCATGTCACGAAAAATTCTCATTCACTGTGTGTGCAAAACTCCTGTCTCTTAATGTCCATGTGCAATTAATGTTGGACATTTAGCAGTTTTCTTAACCTGCATAACCTCTAAAGGAAAAAAAAATGCATTTCAGGACTTAACTGACACAGAAGTATATAACCTGATATTTATATAAGGAAGATTGCAATAATATCCTTTAATTTATGGTGAAGTTAGAGAAAAAAAATTTAGTGTAAAATTTTGGTTAAAATTTCACTTTTGATAGCACCTATTGGATAAGTGACTCATTTGAGTCTTGGGATTTTTCACTTACTTCTTTGGTAAGTTTCTTTGGTTCCTATAATGCTCTTCCTTGAATAAAAGATTCAATAGGAGGTAAAAGAGTAATTACTAATTTAGCAGCTGGAGTTTTAGAGAGAAACTTTCTAAGTATGATTTATGAATCTTGTAAATAAAAATATTTTAGAGACCTCTAACCTGGCACTCAGCTAAATAAAGAAGTTTAAAGCTAAAAAAACACCATCCCTCGTCTCAGAGCCACAGTCCAGGTGGAAAGGCCAACACACTCAGAACCAGTGGGAACGCAGTAGCGATGAGTGCTGTGTGGTCTCAGCCAGAAGCTCCTAAGAGGTGAGAAGGAGGGCGAGGCATCCTTAGGGGAGGCGTGACTTGAGCTGAGTCTTGAGGGATAGTTACACACTGGCTGGATCTGTGAGATGGAGGAATGGCATCGTGGTACACAATTACTGAGGAACGAGAAAACACAGGACAGAAAACCAGATAACAGGATTCAAATTAAGAGGCCATTGTACCATTCTGGAGAGAAACGACAAACGTGTCAATGGAGGCTGTGAGAGTCCAGATGCAAAGGCAGCCAATTGAAAGAGCTCTCTAAGATGCAGAGCAGGACAGACATCATTAACTCATGCAGGGAGTGAGAAGGGAAAGGGGCGAGGCCGGGCGATGCCTGGTTTCCTGATTTCGATAAGGTGGAGGACAGTGGTCCCATTTACTGGGATGAGGAGTGAGACACAGGCCTGGTTTGTTGAGAGGTGTGGTTTTCCTACAAATCTAGGCCATCTCGCGATAAATATCTCTGAGAATAAAAATAGTAACGACAACAGCTCTCTGAGTAGTTACTCATCTTCTTGTCCCTCTTCTTTAATTATTCTTCTTATTATTCACCTTGGCAATACCATTATCCACACACTCCGATTTAAATATTTGAGAGTCATTGACTTGCTAATTTTACTTATAAGGCACTTACTAATGTGCTGGAAATTGTGTAAGTATTTGACACCCAGGGTGTCATTTGCTCTTTGTGTGACAATCCTTTGTGTAGCTCTGTGGACCATGGCCTTAATCTCAGAGGTGTACTTCTCAAGTCCCAAGACTTTATTTTGGATTAGATATTCACAGCACTGTGATTATTCACGTGTTTCATACCTTTAGTCATGTTGGGGCGGAGGGTCTCTGAATTCAGCAAAATGATTGGCACATGGCAGCCATTTAGAAAATATTTCACTCATACTTTTATATGAATGAAAGTAGGAAATAAATTAATTACTACTTAAAACAAATCTGTGGATTATAAGAACTTTTTAATGTGAAAATTAATTTTGCATTGTGCACAAAATCAATTGCTATAATGTATGTACCAAAAATAAGTGTTGCTTTGTTTTGAAATGATTTCTCTTTCATTTTAAATGTATATATTTTCTGATGGTCTAGTCAGACTGTTTTTAAACAACTTAGACTACTTTCTCTTCTTTTTCTCATCCTACTTTAAGTTATTTGACCACATGATCACTTGACTTGTTGACAACATTCTATGCTAGAGTGCCTATCCATGGCTAGAAAAGGATGCAGATTAGCCATGTGGTATTATTTGCCACGGGGGAATCCTGAAAATGGGCCTCATTTCCTTACTGAATCTATGTTGGCTGTTCCCTCACTAATAAAGTAAATTATGATTAATGCCTTTCTAGTATGAAGATGTGGAAATTACCTAATTCAAATGCTTACCCCTCCATCTTGTTATTTACTAATAGGAGATACTGGATGCCCTACAAAAAGCAGAGCCTAAGACGGAGGATCTCAAGTCTCAGCTGAATGAACTTTGTCGATTTTCCAGAGACCTGAGTGCATACAGTGGAAAAGTTTCTGCCTTGATTAAAGAATATAACTGGTGAGCATGAACTTAATTGGTATTTAAAATATTTTCATACAAATAAGAAGCTAGAGGTTCGTATATGTTAAGGTGTGATTTCAATATTGGTATAAATTAATCATTAAATCCGTTACTAAATGACATGAATGCATACTCTAAGAATCATTGATTCTATCAAACATTATTTTAATCTCCTTTATTATTTCTCCCCTTCCATGCAATGCTTCCAACCATGGATTCAGTCTTTGTCTGCAAGCATCCAAGGGCTGTCAGAATAAAGAACAGATTTTACAGCAAAGATTTCGAAGAGCCTTCAAGGAATTCCAGCAGTGGCTGGTTAATGCAAAAATCACTACCGCCAAATGTTTTGATATACCTCAAAATATTAGTGAAGTTTCGACAAGTCTTCAGAAAATACAGGTAAGAGTGTTATTAATTAATTCTAATGATGGAGCTTAACTGGATTAAAAAGGTGCCTCTAGATCATTTTAGGAGCATATTAAAATTTTGCTTAAGAAACTCAACTTTCAGTTAAATCCCTGCTTGAAACAATTGACAGTGGACATGATGAAAAACCAATCCATTTATATAAATGCATCCTATTTTATATACATTAACAAGGACTGAGTGACAAGCACTGTACCTGAGCACTCGAAGCAGATTTTTTCTTTTAATTTTTACAGTAACGACATCAGGTGCGGTAATAGAGCCTTAGTTACTTAATATGTATGATAAAAACTGTTTATTCCTTCTCTGCAATTTTACTGAGAAAGAGGCAGAAAAATCAATGTATTTTAAAGCAGAGAGCATTTTATGGTGCCTAGTCTTACGTTTTCCCTTGTAGGAATTTTCGTCGGAAAGTGAAAACGGACAGCACAAGCTAAACGTGATGCTCTCTAAAGGGGAACTGTTGACTGCTCTGTTGACCAAAGAGAAAGCCAACGGTATCCAGGCCAAAATGGCAAATGCAAAAGAAGATTGGAAAAATTTTCATTCAAATCTTCACCAAAAGGAATCTGCCCTGGAGGTATAATGTGACCAACTACATGGACATCTTCTGCGTTGTTTGGTGGTGGTGGTGACATGCTTTAAACCACGCTCCCAATATATCCAAGTGCCCTTGTTAATGATGTGGTCGTCCCTCTCTAAACATAAATGGATAGCTAGATAATGCCCAGAAACAGCTCAATGTCTGAAGTGTGAGCTTCACTGAGGAATTAAGTAGCTTGCATAGTAGGAGCTCTTATCACAGACCGTAAGAAACAACTGGTTTTCATTTTAAGCATGTCACTTAATCTTTCACTTGAAATCCCTTAATTTTGGAAGTTGTTCTAGGAGAATGAGCAGAAGTATCTCTGTAAGGCTACAAAGTTCCATGGATGAGAAGGCTATTTTAAATAATGCAAATATCAAGTAGTAGATTTAGGAGTTAAGTATGTGAACAGACAATGTTTATACAATTTCATTTTATCTAGAGACAACATAAGTTGAATTTATCTTAACCATAACGTAATTACTGCCACAATGCAATTTTTTTTTTTCTCGTGAGACCATCTGTTCTGTGTACCAACTCTTCTGTTGGAGGAAAATTTAGAGACACAGAGAATATTTTTTTTTCTTTTAAAACAACTCTTCCTGGCAAAATAGATACTTAATTTGATTATAACCATGGGGAAACATAATAATAGAGAATGAATACTAGAAAGAGAATATGTGTATTTCCCCAGTTCTTTCCTCACCCAAGACCACTGTGTTCTCCTCTGTGTGCTGGCTATTCCTTCATGACAGGCAGCCTCCACTTAATAGGGAGCAATGATCATTACGCAGTGCCTAGAAATTTACTCTTAAATCTGCAGGGACTGTTAATGCAATGTGGTCTGGGCTCTGAAGTATCTGCTACTGAGGCTAGTACATCTAGCGATGACAGCAAGATTATCTAGTTCAAGAGATGTCCAGGAGTAGAATAAATGAATAGGTCAGGAATAGCCTGCCTTCTTACCTTCCATATCTCCCTCCCTCCCTCACTTCCTCTGTTCCTTCCTCCCCTCCCTCCCTCCCTCCCTCCTTCCTTCCTTCCTATTAGTAAAACATACATAATATTGCCTATTATGTTCCAGGCACTATGTCAGGAATACAAGAGGTTTACTTTTTTCTCCTCTTCTCAGACAACTCACTTTCTAGAGAGAAAAAAAATAGTATATAAAGAAATGATTACAATAATACAGGTATGTTCAGCATATGATAGTCACTCAAAGAAGGGAAGTTGAGGAAGGTTTTCAGAGAGGTGACATTTTAACTGAACCCCAAAGGCTAAACATTCTTTTAATTTGCCAAGGTTGATGTGTGTTTCAAGTAGAAGGATTTGAATGTGCAGGTCCAGGGAGTTAGAAGTGCCACCTATGAACGGGACTTTGCGAAGTTTGATATCCTCATGGAGTTTGGGGAGAAAGGTGACAAAGACAAGACTGGTGGTGGAGATTAGGGCCAAAGAGTGAAATGTTGTGTATACTAAGCAAATTGACCTTGACTTGCAACCAGCGTTCCTTATCTGAACCCCAGGAGAGCATTTATTTTCTCAATTTTCCCAAGGATGGAACATAACATGTAGCACTCTAGATGTATAAGGGAAAGATTAATTCATTGCATATGAGGGGTGTTTTAAGAGACTATGGCTTAACTCTCTCTCAAAATTCTGGTTGTAAAAGGTTAAGTGAGGAACATATAGGTCTTCAAGCTGGAGATAAACATGCCAACTTTCTGACCACAGTGGAGACTATGTTGGGAAACAGTAAGTGGCTTTCTTAATGGCCCAGGTGAGAGAAATGAAGGCCCAAACTAAGGAAACAATAATAGTTGAAGACTTATCTCTAAGGTAAAACAGAACAGAAGTTGGTAACTAATTTGATGAAGAGCACAGGGAAGAGGAGAAGTTAAGTTTGAGTCCTCAGTTTGTAGTTTGGAAGATGGCATGAATGATGATGTCATTACCTGAGACAGGAATGTAGTAGAAGGGATAGCAAAAATTAATTCAGTTTAACGTGTGTTAAATTTCATGTGTTTGCAAGACATGCATGGGGTAATGGCTGGGAAAGGAGCAGTTAAAATGAGTGCAAAGCTGAAAAGAGGGGGTAGAGCTGTGTAACATGATGTTGCCCCCCAGTGACGGGCCTGTTGCAGAAACTTAACATGCATTAGCACATTTAATCCTCATAACCACTCTCTGAGGCGGGAGCTCTCGTTTCTATTTTGTAGAAGAGGAAATTAAGGCAAAAGGTGGTTAAATAATCTGCCAAGTTCTCGCAGCTAGTAAGCAATGGAGGCAAAGTTCAAAGCCAGGCATTCTGACTTAAAGTTTTGTATAAATACATTTTATAAGCGTAGGAGTTTGTGGGTGGTCACTGAAGTCATGGGGGGAGTAACTGGAAAAGCATGCAGAATGAACATTGAACAGGAGGCCTGTATACCCTTGTATATGGGAAGTGTATGAGGAACACGGGGAGTTGCTTGACTTAATATCAAGCTCTTTTTATTCCTGTTTCCCAGGCCCCTCACTCGGACCCTGTGACTTCACTCCTTAGACTAAGAGCCCAACATTTTGTGTTTATTTCTGACCACGCCCTGTTGCTCTGCTCCTCAGTTCTGCTGAATTAAATTCCTGGTCATGGCCCTTAGTTTGCCCTTTGGTGGCCCCCCGAGACTCCAACAGCAAGGAGATGGAATTTATTAATTTATTTAGTAATTCAACAGATATTTTCTGAGTAGCTTCCATTTGCCAAGGACCATTCTAGGCTCTGGGGATATAGCCGAGAATAATAAAACAAAACAAAATTCCTGACCTCACGAAGCTTAAACTTGAGTAGATACTCCAGGAGCTTTCTTGGCATCTTACATTTGTGAAGTGCCCTTAATTTTCCAAAGTATCCCTGTGGCTCTCCATCTTCCTCAGAAGTGACTATGGCAGGCATGGCTGTCAACAACAAATGTGACAGAAGTGGGTGCCAAGTCTGATGTGGGCTGGAGATTTACAAAAAAGTTCATTTTTTTTAATGTAGGTCCAGTTGGACAGGGGTGGGGGAAGGGAGAGCAACGGGGAGAAAAATGGGGACAACAATAGCTGAACCACAACTGAAAAAAAAGTATGTCCATAAAAATTTCTTAAAGGATGTTCAAAAGTTATACAGGTGCTAAGGGAGGGAATAGAAGGTCCCAGATATTGGGAACAGGGCAAGGAAGGGGGAGGGGGTCAATAGGGCCAGACTGAATGCCAAGTGAAAGAGTTTGCACTTGCTGTTAAAATGTTTTTCTGTGCCTAATACTATCTGAAACCTCGTAGAATCTGAAGATCCAGATGAAGGACTTTGAAGTAAGTGCTGAGCCTGTCCGGGACTGGCTGAGCAAAACGGAGAAGATGGTGCGTGAGAGCAGCACCCGCCTGTATGACCTTCCAGCAAAGAGGAGAGAACAGCAGAAGCTGCAGGTGACCAGCCCCTGGGCCCACATGGCCCCATCTTCATCCCCGTCCCATGTACGCTATGTGTCCGGGTGCCTGTCAAGCACCCTGGAATTAGATGATGCTGTCTTGAGATAGAGTGTACTCTCTCCCTATTTCTGATGGATTTTATGTTTTCTGGCTTCCTTTGAGGTTGATTTTTTTTGTGTCCTACAGTCCATACTGTGTGTAGCTTGGAAATAATAACGCCTCAGGGCACACCTGTGGCTCAACCAGTGTTGATTTCCCCGTCCTTCCAGCCAGAGCTTCGTTGGTGATGTGCTTTTCCCTGGCTTCTTAATAGTGACTTGCTTGTGCTTTTCAGTCTGTCCTTGAGGAAATAGACTGCTACGAGCCTCAGCTCCACAGGCTAAAAGAGAAAGCTCAGCAGCTGTGGGAAGGACAAGCTGCCAGCAGGAGCTTTGTGCACAGAGTGTCGCAGCTGTCTGCTCAGTATCTAGCGCTAAGCAATCTAACAAAGGTAACGCCCGCCATGTGCTGTGTGTGAGTGTGGGGCTGACGTCACAAAGCCAGAGTCCCCGCGGGGCTGGGCAGGGTGTCGGGGCCGAGGCCTGCTAGTCTCTTCCCAGCCTCGCAATCTGAGTCTATTATTCGTGTTTCGTCATCTCAGTGTGGTTGTCCAAACAGAACGAAGGAGGGTTCAGAGACTGAAGGGACTTCCCATCTCTATTATTGCACAAAACATTCTCTTTTATACTGACTTGGCATGTTCTCTGGAGCTTTTGTTTTGAAAACTCAATGCATAAACATAAGGCAAAAATCTCAGATTAAATTACTTTAGAAAAACATTAATTCGAAGCAGTTTAAATTTTAGTGGATGAAATAAAATGAGTCTGGGATCACTTTTAAAATTTGTCTGAATTCTTTATATTCCTTCCATAGGTGGCAAGGGTGGGTTGAGTGAGATTTTTAGTTCAATCCTTAGAGCAGAGCTCAAAACTGACAATGATTTGTTTGACTGATTAAATTTCTTTTCTAACAGCTTAGAAAAAAGTAAGTGGGATCCCACTTGGTCTTTAGAGCATTCAGCTGGTATGACACAGATGGTATGGGGCAAGCCTACTTTAAGCTTTCTGTGGCTTGTGACATTTGTTCCCTATATTTGTCTTTTGCATTCAGGTCTTAGAATGTAGGGGTCCTCCCATAATTTAGTCTTCTTTAATTTGGCATGCCCTATTTTTGTGTGGATGCCCTTCTGGTTCTGCTAATTTGGATACTCAATAAGGCTCCATGGGCACAATCACCCTAGTATCGACTTGGAGTAAATAGTCTATGTGGACACAGATGCTTTTCCTATGAAGCATTATGCTAAATGAAATAAGCCAATCAGAAAAGACAAGTACCATATGATATCACTCATATTTGGAACCTAATGATCAAAATAAACTAACAAACAAAATAGAAAGAGACTCATAGATAGAGAACAGACTGACAGCTGTCAGGGGAGAGGGATTGTGGGGCTGAGTAAAAAGATGAAAGGATTAAGCAAAAATAAAAAGAAAGAAAAAAACTAATAGACATAAAATAAGTTACTTTTTTGTCTTTAGAAAATCTGGCTCATATCTAAAATTAAAATTAATTGAGGACAAGTCCATCAGCGCTTTTTTCTTCTTGCTCAGTCCCTCTTTCCCCTAACTTCTCCCCTTCACTAGCGGTCAGCCTGCTCTCCATTTATAAGCCTGTCCCCATTTTCCTTCTTAGTTCAGTTTGTCCATTAGATTCCACGTCTGAGTGCAATCCTGTGGTATTGTCTTTCTGGTGATTGCTGGGGACAGGGAGTATAAATGGATTGTATCATAATGGAAAAAGTACAATTAAGATTAAATAAAATAAAATAAATAAATTAAGGACATCTTTTTATTCCTTTGCATATATTTAGATACCAACTATCAATAGACATGTGGATGCTTTAAGAGCTGTAAAACCACACTCGTAAACTTCGCTATTTTGGATATGACTTGTAATTAATAAACAAAATCATATCTATGTTTCCAGCTTTTAAATTTAGTGACATTACAAAATCTCTTGCTAACAATGTAAGTCATGTGATGTCTGTTGAGCCAAATATGATTATGTGAAAGCTAGAAACTACTTTGAATGATCTCCCAGACAATGTATTAGGAGAAACTTTTACTGATTCTGGAAAAAAAAAAAATGTCACAATAGTCATAAAGAAGAATAGCAATGAAGTTGAGGGACTACAAATTGTAATTATAAATTATACTTTTTCTGCATTCTGACCGAGGGAGTCTCACCTTTTTACTATTTAGGAAGCGGTCACACATCTCGTAGGTTAGCGCAGCCAGGCTTCTTCTCCGAGCAGCACGAGAACCTGGGACTGTTACTGTTATTTGAAACAAACGGTTAGCTTTACAATTTGAGGAGCTTCAGACAGTGAGGTGTCTGTGGAATGGACAGCTGGAAAGCCATGTCTGTCGTTTCCAGGAGAAAGTGTCCCGACTGGACAGAATTGTGGCAGAGCACACTCAGTTCTCCCTCGGGGTAAAAGAGCTGCAAGACTGGATGATGGACACAGTTCACATGCTGGACTCTTACTGCCACCCCACATCCGACAAAAGCGTGCTGGACAGCAGGATGCTCAAGCTGGAGGTATGGCTTTTTAGGAAAATATCTCTAATTGACAGAATTTGTTTTTCTCAAAATTCCTTAAGTCTCCGCCTGTCTGGTATTGCTCTGTCTCACTTGCGTTATGGGGAATCTCAGAGCTCTCTCTTTGCCCAGGGTGGGCAAGCCTAAGTACCCTGGATCATTTGGGACAGGCTCACCCATAAATGCTTCACAAAAATAAAGCAGCAGCCCAAAGAATGTTATTTGCTTGATAGCTGGTTAAGAGGTTAGTTCCAAATCACTTCACTGACACATTTATTCTGAGGATATATTTCATTGAAACATTTTATGGGGCAAAACATTTTCATCTTGTTCAACTGACTTGCCTGCCTATATCATTTCATCAATTTTCCCATCCCAACATATTGTTCTAGTTTCCATTAATGGCAAAATAGTGATTCTTCATCCGTTCGTCTCTCGTTCACATATTGGGTGTCTTCTAGGAGATTGTCATTCTGTCTTAATACCAAGGATTCAGAAATGGACAAAATATCATCGGTGTCCTCAAGGATTTCATTGTTAGGTGCTGGAGGCTGAAACTCAGAGGTGACTTGAACAGATAGGATGCAGCTTATGGTTAGAGACACGTAGACTGGAGCCAAGCAGGAAGGGTGGGGTTAAAAGTCACAGCAGGTTTCTCGAGAAGTCTGATACCTAAACTGATATTTGAGAAGGCCACAGCATGAGCAAAAGCCAGAATAAGCATGGTGTGTGAGAAACTGCCAGCAGCTCCTTCATGCTGCGGCAAAGGTCCGTGCCAGTGAATGGCCGAAGCTGAATCTGTAGAGCTTGGCCAGATCCAACTGAGAGAGAGCGGTGAAGCAGAGAGAGAGGTATCGCCTTTTAGGTGATAGCACCAGTTCTGTAACTTTGATTCAAAGTTCCTTCTTAAATAGAAAAAGATGACTGCCTATGAAGAACTTGAAATATATAAATTAATACATAAAATAAATTACATGTCTTTGGCTTGAGAGGCCTTACCATTTTTGAAGCTCTCCATCCTGTGATTTTTAAGCATTCATGAATTCTGTGGTCTATTTTTCTCTTATTAAAAACCAGTAAGGTAAAAAAATTCAGTGGAAAGAAGGGATAATGCAGAGAAGAATCAAGACCTGCAAAGCCAAGGCCACTGGGAGACGAGACCGGTGGGTGACTCTCATTGGTACTCAATGGTACTTAATGGACTTAATGGTACTCACCAGCAGGTGACTCTCCCACCCTTGAGAGGTCCAAAGCTCAACACAATTGCATGTCATTCTACAATCTTTGGGAGCTCTGAAATATTTAAAGCCAGAGATGTTCAACATGCAAATGGCACACGACTTCTGTATCTGCTTTTACAGGCTCTGCTATCAGTGAAGCAGGAAAAAGAGATCCAGATGAAAATGACCGTGACCAGAGGGGAGTCTGTCCTGCAGAGCACCTCTCCAGAAGGCATCCCTGCTCTTCAGCAGCAGCTGCAGGGTGTAAAGGACCTGTGGGCCTCCCTTCTGTCTGCAGGGATCCGTTGCAAAAGGTAAGAGAGACTAAAACCCACTGCTGCAGAGCCAGTGCTGGCAGATCAGTGTAGCACCCTGTCCCTGGGGCAGGCGCACAATCTCTCTCTC
The DNA here is from genome assembly GCA_004026765.1 of Micronycteris hirsuta. NCBI lineage: Eukaryota > Metazoa > Chordata > Mammalia > Chiroptera > Phyllostomidae > Micronycteris > Micronycteris hirsuta. The sequence goes on from PVJI01001499.1 coordinate 75,879, forward strand.
TCTGTCTCTCTCTCCCCCTGGCTCCTTCCCTCTCTCCTTCCCTCCCTTTACTTCTTATTAGAACAAAAGAAAGTGGCAAGAACAGACTTGCGCTTAGGTTATTTGCAATACTATGCCTTGTTTACTATAAAACTACATGTTTAGCTTTTATTTTCACTGCTTAAAAAGTCCAAGGATAGATAAGTGTTTCATCATGTAAAGTTACATCAGTTAAAGCTAAGTAGTTTCCTTGGGAGACCATCCCAGGAAACACCAGTAAGGGATGGGAAATAGACATGAGGAAGGCATGTGGGCATTGCTGGAAGCCAGAGCAGAACATTCATCAGGGAGTTACCCTGCCCGAGAATAGGGCAGCAGACACTCCCAGGAGTCAGGAGGGCATTTGCAAGCTGCTCCCAGGGGCAAGAGTCCCTGATGCTTCTTGCCTACATAGCCCTGAAACTGAGGGGCCAGAGGGACCAGAGTGTGTGCTCAGGCTGGGAAGGCATGGAGCAGGCCGGGGGACATGCAGCTGGCCGTGTGCTGCAATGCTGCAGTCTGGGTGCACCTGGGTGGAACACTGTGTTGAGAGAGGGAAGTCCTTAATGTATCTGTAAGGGAAACAATCAGGTTTTAATAATTAGACCAATTCAGGAAGTGTTACCCTATTTTTCCACTGTAATTCTCTGATTTTAAATCTCATGTAAGGTAGTAAACTATGCTTGGTCTTGCTCACTTCTCCCTTCCTTCTTTTACTAATTCCTTCTCCCCACTCCTCTGAACGTGTCCTGCTCACGTTGATGGAGTTAAGTACTGAGTCCCTCCCCACCCAGAGTCTTGTTTGGCTCCATAGAAGCCTCACTTCATGGATCTTTCTGGGTTGTGCCCTAAAGCCTTTCCCAGTATCTCCTGGGGCCTGTTTGCTGATGCCAGGTTTCATATATCCAGTCCCACTTTCTGCCTATTGTCCTGGATTTAACTGCCCTTGGCTTCCTGAAGCTATGCTTGCCAGGGACCCAGATTTGATCCGCCCTGCCCATCCAGGGTCCCCCAAGTCCAGCCCCGTCCCGGCCCACATGCACACTTCCTGTGGGTGAAGTGGATAGAGCAGACACCATCCCGGGATCGCACTGACAAGTCTTCTCAGTATAGACTGTTGTCCTTTCAAATACCTTTCAGTCAACTCGAAGGAGCACTCTCTAAGTGGACGAGCTATCAGGACGACGTTCGACAGTTTTCCAGTTGGATGGACAGCGTGGAAGCCAGCCTGGGTGAATCGGAACGGCAGCATGCAGAACTGCGGGACAAAACCGCTGCTCTGGGAAAGGCCAAGGTGGGGGCTGGACTGCAGATTCCGGTCGTCCCCTGACGGGCTTCTTCAGAGTGCCGCAGTCACACAAAAAGTGTGGTTACCTGGGCGATGAGATAGGGCTCTACAATTTGGGGCTTAAATTCAAATGGCTTCTGAAGCTAGACTTTTGTCTGTGGCTGTTTTATTATGTGAGTGAAAATTTTGTCTTCTAGGAAAACCATAATCATCTGTGTTTTATGACACTGGCCATTTAAAATTTGACAACTTGTAATATCTTTAGCCTGCTTATCTTTAGGAAGTAAAAATGCTTTATTTTAATCACACCCTTTTGTATTTCTGCTTTTGGGCATTGGTCACAGTGCACATATCAGTATAGTACTACATGTGAAGAATTTTAAATAGATAGATAACCAGATAAATATTGGGGATATGTTCCCAAATCTTTATTGATAGTAGTATTCCAACAATAAAACACATACACACACACTCATACATAGAGATGGATGGATCTCTTTATCTATCTACAAAGAGATAACCTGAGATCACCTGTCAACTATACAGTTAAAATACCTTAATATTTTCAGTATCGCTGATACGATGGTATTTGTAGTAACCCCTTGATTATTTTTTAAAATGTTCTCTAGTTATTAAGTGAAGAAGTACTGAGTCACAGCAGCCTGCTGGAAACCATCGAACTCAAAGGGGCTGGCATGACGGAGCACTACGTTACGCAGTTAGAGCTCCAGGATCTGCAGGAACGATACAGAGGCATCCAGGAGAGGGCCAAGGTACGTCTCCCTGTGTTCCCTGGAGACCCTCTCTCAAGTCGACATGTTTGGAGCTGTGCTTACTTTTTAAAGCTCATTCATTTCTGGAAATGACAGATTTATGAATGCAGATAGAAAAATACATTTTACTACTTTAAGATAAACCACTGGCAAAACCAAGCAAAAACTTTCAACTATTTTAGTACATGAAAGTTACTGGAAAAAAATATTTCTCAACTAAGAATCCCTAGAAATTTATAAGGAAGATTTATGAATGCCTTAGCATAGCTGGTACTGAGAGTTCACTAAAGCAAGCAATCTTCATCAATAATATAGTTCTTCGCTTAGGTCTCACAAATAAAATATAAGTAACTTTTCAAAGCACATCCTACTTTATTAGACAAAGTACATGGGAAAATAAATCCATAGTGAGCCCAAATCCTTACTCAAGTTATAATATAAGAATTTTAGTTTTCTTCATAAGCAACAGTGTATTTTTATGACGAGTAAAGTGAATTCATTTTTTCGGCATGTCAGTGTTACACTTCAGAAACAATTCAGAGATCAGGAAGTTAATTCAACAAAATGATCTTTACAACTTCTTTTAATCCTGATATTATTTTTTTTTTGTATTTTTGCATAAATCTTGAATCCTCATTCTTCTAGGAAACCATTTTCCAATGGTTTAATAAGCATGCTTTTCTAAAATTCCAGCAGAGAATTCTTACTGCACATAGTATTGTATTTCCATCTTAATCATCTTTAATGCTAATGATAGGATACAGTAATGAAGTCTGAAAAACTGGTTCGCCTACACCAAGAGTATCAGAGAGACCTCAGGGCATTTGAAGTGTGGCTGGGGCAAGAACGAGAAAAGCTGGAGCGATACTCGGTTCTCGAAGGTGATACCCATACTCACGAAACAGCATTGCGGGATCTTCAGGTAAAGTTTGTTCTATCTTAAAACAAAGGAATTTTCATTTTGAATATGGAATTATTCTTTTAGGAATGAGAAGTTAACGTGACCTTGAACCCTATACAGAGCTGATACATGTTTTAAATGAGACTCTAGTAAGGTCTGATCTAGAGCATTCTGGGACCTAAGTAGTGTATGCTGGCCAAGATCATTTGGTAGGTAATTTAAACCCGGTGAGACTGGGATGTGAAGAATTTGTTCAGATGCTATGGTGGTCTGTGACAGGAACAGCTGGTGGTCTAATTTATGGTATTGACTGGCTCACCTGCCCACTGGTTCTTAAAGGATTCAATTAGATATGGAATGTAGCATCCAGAGTCCATAGAATGTGATACTCCTTAAAGTCAGACTGGTGGCACCATCTTGGGCCATCTGGTTTCAACCAAAACCTCCATCGGTGAGGATACAGGTCCAAGGTCAGAGTCCTGAAAGAGGGAATTAGAGGAACTAGAGAGTGCTGGTGTCCAGGCAACAGGCTGTGATTCCGGGCTAGATGGCAGACATAGTGGGAAAGCAGTCCTGACCACTTCTTTACTTATTCAGCATTTATTGGATACCTAACACAGGGTAGACACTGGGCTAGTGACTGCAGGTAATGACTACTAAATATTATCGCTGCCTTCAAGGAACTGTAATCTAGCGAGAAACGTAGATTCATAGTTTATTTAAGAAACTCATCCATTCTGCTTTAAGGTCCTAGGATACTCTGGTCTGCCAGGTTTGGCTGTCGTAATTTATTTTAGTAGAGCTGACTTTGTTTTTGCTAAACAACCTTTCTCAGCACTTCACTCCAGGCGCTCTTGGCAAAAGCAAATGCTGAGCTCTCTAGGCTTCTGTGTGGGAACTAGGCCAGTAAGTTACTTGTTTCCAGCAGATGTTTCCTTTGTTGGGGTCAGAAGAAAATGTTTCATTTCAGTCTGTAGTAATGTGGCCCAAACCTAACCTCTCAATTCACCATGTATTAATTTTTACATGGTCTTATAATGAGTCATCACAAAGGTTAAAAAGGAGATAAGATGCCAGTGGCAGATGAAAGCAGTGAAGAATTGTGATGTTCCAACTGCACAGCATACTACCTCCAGGATCTTGACGTCCTAAGACATGCACAGCAGTGTGGGGACGGCTGGCCACAGTCACAAACTGTTTCATATAAACTGAAGACCAATAGAACATAATAGACTTTTAAACTATCGAACCATATTTTTCCTTCAGGATGAATACTTAAAATATGGACCACAATTTATATAACACAGAGATGATGTGTATAATAGCAAAAACAGTTCTAAAATATGGAAAGGGTGATCTATTGGGGAGATTAATAACGTAGGGCAAGGATCAGTAAACAGCAGCCCAGAGCCTCAGTGCCTGTATTTAAATAAAGTTTTATGGAAACACAGCCACACCCATTCATTTACCACCTGTTGCTACCTCAGAGCTATGACAGAGCTATGACGGCAGAGTTCAGTACATGCGACAGAGACTGTGCGGCCCACAAAGCCTAAAATATGTACTATCCAGCCCTCTATAGAAAAAGTTTGCCAACTCCTGAAAGAAAGAAGGAGACTAAAAGTATAAAAATAACTTTAAAAAAATTTTAAGAACTTTGGAATCAAATTTCTGTTTGTGGCTGTTTTGATTACTATTTCACCATGTATCTTGTTCTCTTCCATTTACATATTCACATTATAGCATTCTTGAAAGTGACATCCTACTGAGGAAAAATGAATCCATTAGTTTGTACCATATGAGATTGCTATTTTTGCAGGTAAAAATAGTCAGATACCAGCAATTCCAAATGGTTTCAACTGATATTAAATATTTTTATAACACTGCATTTTGACTAAAAACATTGGTACTTTTAACATACCTGATGGGTTTTGACTTGGTTTCTTTCAACTTTAGTTGATCAGATCAAGTATCAGTGTCCATTTTTTTAACGTAAGAGATGCAAGTATTTAGTTTTGTTTTTGCCAATATCTTTAAAGACATGGGTTTTTTTTCCCATAAATTATAGTTGTTGCTCTTCAAGACTTGGTTTATACTGAGCTTGTAAGGTAAATCTTTGGGGCTTATGCTTTGGTGGAGGAAAAGGTATTTGCCCCTGGGAGCATCCATTTGGCAGTTGTGATAATTCACCCTCCCATTACCCTCTGGGCAAACTTTCTTTGGCCCACATGTTCCCTAGGGCATGGCTTTGGCAAAGTGTCCCTTCTTAGCAAAAAGAGGGCCCATTGTTCCTGTCTGAACTACAAGTGTAGCGCTGATTTTATTCAATGCCAAGCAAGAAGCCTTAAGTTTTTAAACAGATTACAAGCTGTAAAAGGCCTAGGTATTTCTTTTAAACAATAGCCCTTTAATCACAGTGTGTTTGCCTAAAAGCTGAAGAGTCAAAATGCATGAGCTGTTTCTAAGATGAGTGAGACAGATATTACTATGTGTGTGTTATTTGCATGTATTCATGTGTTTTGATTTTTTTAAGATTTTGTTTTTATTTACTTTTAGACAGAGGGGAAGGGAGAGAGAAAGAGAGGTAGAGAAACATCAATGTGCAGTTGCCTCTTGTGCGCCCCCCACTGGGGACCTGGCCTGCAACCCAGGCATGTGCCTTGACTGGTAATCGAACCAGCGACTCTTTGGTTTGTAGGCCAGTGCTCAATCCACTGAGCCACACCAGCCAGGGCTGTTTTGATTATTTTAATAGGAAATATTTGCAAACCTTTCTCCTGACTTGGGAAATAATATCTCATGTTAGGTTATTTTATATAAGATAATCAAAGCATTCTTTTCTCACATGAGATTCAAGATGGCACCATTGGCTTGGGTGAGACATGATAACCTGGGTAGGTGTAAATCATGAATGATGTGTGACAGCCATCCCTGTCCCCTACAGGAGCTGCAGGTTCACTGCGCTGAGGGGCAGGCGCTGTTGAATTCAGTGCTGCACACCAGAGAGGAGGTGATACCATCTGGCATCCCCCAGACGGAGGATCGGGCTTTGGAGTCTCTCCGGCAGGACTGGCAGACTTACCAGCAGAGACTGTCTGAGACCCGAGCCCAGTTCAATAATGTCGTCAACAAATTGAGACTGATGGAACAAAAGTTTCAGCAAGTAGACGAATGGCTGAAAACGCTGGAGGAGAAAGTGAGTCTCAGGACTGGACGTCAGTCTAACCGGGTAGCCAAGGAGACACAGTTACATCAAATGAAGGTAAATTAGTGCAAATTCCTGACCTTGGTCAAAGAAGCAGTTGCCTTGTGCAGTTGGTTTCATTAAGATATTTAGAAATTTGTTTTGTCCAAGGTTTAGATTTTGCAAAATCTTCTGCTTGAAAAGAAAGTTCACATAAATTACAATGGAGCATTCTAACAGCAATTTTGAATAGAATCTTAAATTTACCTCTAATAAAATACAATTTAATGAAATATTTTACATTTTCCCTATACCCTATGACCTTGCTTTCTAAAGGTACATAAATGCTAGTATTGCAATCATTTAAGTGAATGGTTCTGATTTGAAATTGCTCCAATTTAGTGCATTGAAGTAATACTTGGTATTTAGTTTTATTCTGATTTTCATGCAAATTTGATGCACATGATCAAAATAATGTTTAGGTTTTTAGAATTTTTTTATTATTCTTAGTTTAAAACTTATCTAAGTATAAAAGAAGATATAAAAATATGCCACTCTGCTTTAAATTTTTTTTAAAATATTTTATTTATTTACTTTTAGACAGAAGGGCAGGAGGAAGAGAGGGAGAGAAACATCAATGTGTGGTTGCCTCTTATGTGGCCCCCACTGGGGACCTGGCCTGCAGCCTAGGCATGTGACCTGACTGGGAACCAAACCTGTGACTCTTTGGTTCGCAGCCAACACTCAATCCACTGAGCTACACCAGCCAAGGCTCTGCTTTAAAAATTTTGAACAGAATTGTAATACATACAGAAAAGTACTCAAAGTCAAAGAGTACAGCTTTTAACCTGTAATTGTATTTTTCACAAAGAGTATATATGATACATTTTCAAAATTATATCAGAATAAATACAATCTAAATATACACTGGAATCATTCCCTATTAATACAGTTATATCTATATATAAATATAATATATAACTATATATTATAGATATGTACTATATATCTGTGTATATAGATATATATTAAATAGTAGTAGTAGATAGTATATATTAGATAGTAATCTAGATATAGATATATATATTAGATTGTAGTAGTGATAGTAGTAGTAGTGTAACTATCTATATATCTATCTAGATCTATATATAACTATCTATGACTTTATATTTTATGTTTTTTGAACTTAAGTTTTTTGAACTTAAGTAGCGTAACTATCTATTTATCTATCTAGATCTATATATAACTATCTATGACTTTATACTTTATGTTTTTTTGAACTTAAGTATAATAATACAAAAAAAAGTGCCCAAATCAAGAATGTATAATTTTTATGACATTGTTGGGGAAAAATTTTTTATGAAGGTTAAATACATATTTTCAAAATTATATCTCAGAATAAAAATATTGTCAACATGCACTGGAATAATTTCCTATTCAGAAGATATATGTATTTGTCTTACTCAGCAGTGCTTAAGACTAAACCTTTCTTCGGACGCTTCCTATCATTTCAGAAGTGGCAGGAAGAAATCACCTCTTCCAGGGATGAAGTGGAGGAGGTGGGAGCCAGAGCTCAGGAGATCCTGGATGAGCGCCACGTGAGCAGCCGCCTGGGCTGCCAGGCCACCCAGCTGACTTCCAGATACCAGGCCCTCCTTCTCCAAGTGCTGGTGAGCAGGTCACCTGCTGCCCCTGCAGGCCGGCACACCTCCCAAGCCAGAACACCCCTCCTTTCCTTCCCTTCCTTTCACGAAGGCACTGGCCCAGGTCTTTAATCCACTGTTCAATTTTGTTTCTTTTTTTTTCCCAAAGGAACAAATAAAATTCCTGGAGGAAGAGATCCAGAGTTTGGAGGAGGCCGAATTATCCCTAAGTTCCTATTCTGATTGGTACAGTTCTACTCATAAAAACTTCAAGAATGTGGCTGCCAAAATTGATAAAGTAGATAAAGCGATGATGGGGAGAAAAATGAAGACGTTGGAGGTAGGCATGCCCACATCAGGCTTGGCTCCCAGCATTTCTCGTTTCACTGATCTGCTCCATCCTCCCACTTAGCTCTTGGGAGGCGCAGGCTCATCCCTGCCCAGCGTAATGGGGGGTTCTTAGCTCATCACTTCACTTCAAATACTAAGTTCTTATCTCTTGAAGGCCAAAAGCAGACTTTTATTTTTGGTGATGTGATCTCATCCAAATGACTTAGCTATGACTGCTCATGAAATAACTAAATTCCAATCTAACACTTGAAAAAAATAGGCCAAAAAATTTATCTGGAATTCATGGCACTCTGTGTTGACAGTTCTCACTCAGGTCTCTAGGAGCGTTGCTGAGGACAGGAGAAACACCAAGTCCTTTCTTAAGTCACTGATTTGGGAATCATCTATTGATCGAGACATTTTAAAGCCTATATTCATGTAAATAAAAGAGGATTTCTGATCCCTGGCAGATCAAAACTGGTTATAAACTTCAAAAACATATTTTAAGGGGCAATAGTGGACTTGAGAATGGGGTTCAAAGCCTTTTCTCTAAAAGGAAGGAAATAAGGTTAACTCAGTATTTGCTGCCTCTTCTCTCACTTTCTCAGGGTTTGCTGAAAGACACTGAGAAAGGCCACAGTTTGCTGAAATCGGCCCGAGAGAAAGGAGAGAGGGCTCTGGAATTCTTGGAGGATGGCGAGGCCGACACTTTAAGAAACGAGATTCATGGTCACATGGAGCAGCTGAAGGAGCTGACCAGCACTGTTCGGAAAGAGCACATGACTCTGGAAAAAGGCCTTCATTTAGCAAAGGAGTTCTCAGATAAATATAAAGCTCTCACTCAGTGGATAACAGAGTACCAAGAAATCCTACACGTTCCTGAAGAGCCCAAAATGGAGTTATATGAGAAAAAAGCTCAATTATCTAAATACAAGGTAGTGTGCTATTACTCGCGGATGAACACAGGCAGAGCATGTAGGGACTGAATGGGAGGGAGATGGTTCTGCTGTGTCACTCTTGGTCGGGACTGGAAAACATCGCTAACATCCCTGTCCTACTGGGGGTGAGTGATGTGGGTGGATTTGGCTATACATACTGCATCAAAGTTGTATTTCCATCCAGGAATCACACTTGCCCCATATTCAAAGATTGTATCTATACAGGGAGAGCAATTCCCACAGTGTGATCTGGGTATAAGTCTCCTCCAGATACATCTTCCTGGCACCAGGATCTCACACCTGTAGACTTTATTTGTTTCAGGTAGAGTCTTCCCTTCACCTTTGGCCTATAAGCTGACCTACGATAAATTTAAAATGAGATATCATATTTGTAAGAAAGCATGTTCCAATTAATGAACTATAGCTAAACATCTTAGAAATTAATTTTTCAAGGAATAAATGGTGGTATGAATATAGGATAGCCATACAGGATATAGATATATTTCACCTCTTAAGATTTTTTAACAATTATAGAAATTTATGTGTGGAATAATTTGTGTCCTAAATTTGACCTGAGTGATCAAACAATAGCCTTTAAGAATCGTGTGATGACTACCATCAAGGTGTTCCCTGTCGGAAGCTTGTTCTTCCTCCAGCCAGTATGTCTAATCCAATCCTTGGCTTTTCTACCAAATCTGACAGCGTGTCATTGAACCACTGAATTCTTGATATATTCAAATAGTCCTATGGACCTATACAGCAGCCTCACAGCTGGAATTTGTTTCCCTAACTTTACATGCACCTCAAGCTGCAGTTAACTTCATGAACTCAAGATAAAAAGACAGTGCCTCGTTTTGTGTCTTTTTTTCTCTGCTAAAGGAGTGGGTTGGAAGCTGGCAATAGAAACGGTGTTAAATGTAGCCAAAGGCAGTTCTTTTCCATACTTCCCTCTCCACACTATTGGATGTGTTGCCCTCTATTTAAAAACTCTATCAGCCATAAAAAAATTTCCTTTAATGTTTTCCATTTATAGATTTACAAAGTAGGTAGGTATCAGATCTTGTGGTATATTCACCTTGACCACACGGGTGAGTTCCCTCTCTTTTCTCTTTGTAATTCAAGTCACTTCAACAAATAGTGCTGTCCCATGAACCATCAGTAAAATCAGTGAGAGAGAAAGGTGAAGCTCTTCTGGAACTGGTGCAGGACGATACTTTGAAGAATAAAATAGACAAGCTTCAAAGTGATTACCAGGACCTCTGCAGTGCAGGAAAGGTGAGAAGACATCAAAAACTCAGTACAAAATTTGTTTATTTGCCAAAAAGAAGATCCTGACTCTTTTTACTTTGCCAGGAAAATTTAAGGGCTGGGATGGATCAGTATTTTTCTTGCTATTCAGATGGCATAATGACTTCTGTTTTTTGGGGGGGTTTTTTTTGGATCCTAGTAATTTTGTGATATATGTACCCTAGGAGCTGCACTGGGTTTTTCAAAATATAAAAGTTTTGAGTGTTTTTTTTTAAGTCACCTCTAATGGGCACCTCACTTCCCAGGAGCATGTTCAGAGTCTGGAGGCGAAGGTCAAAGACCACGAAGATTACAACAGTGAGCTCCAGGAAGTGGAAAAGTGGCTGCTGCAGATGTCGGGCAGGTTGGTGGCACCCGACCTCATGGAGACCAGCAGCCTGGAGACAATCACCCAGCAATTGGCCCATCACAAGGTGCGTCTGGTCTCTCAAGAGCCCAGGAATGCAGAATGGCTTTCATAGCCCCGTCCATGTGTGTTTGTGTGTGTGCACGCACATCTCTGGATTATAATGATTGACGTTAAAGAGTCAGTTAGTGAGTCCCAAGGATATCTAATAATGGAGAACAGTTAAATCCAATATTGAAGTGAATCAGTAATAGTTGAATCCTGGCATTCAACTCTGAACACCTTGCAGCATTCTTCCAAGCTAATAGTTTTCTTATTGCAGAATTTAGTCTTTATGGAGTAATTTATCAAAGAGATTACCTTTAATTTAGAAAAGTATAGCTAAAGATAGGATACAGGAATAATAATCATGAAGTCTGGATTCTAGCCAGACTCCCTCCTGTCTAGCTGGGAGAACTTAGCATCTCCAAACCTCCTTCTGTTTTTTGGTGAAGAGCGATAATGAGACCTGCCCCATCACAGAGTTGTGTGGACATCACAGGAGATCATTCCTGTGAAAGCATTTTGTCAGCCACAAATTATGGTACTGATATGCGGTGTTCTTATGTTTATTAATATATATTTTAGTAATTATACATGCCAGATAGTAGATGTCATATGACCACAATTTAATGGAGCAATTTTGCTGACCTTTAGAAACTGAATTTTGGTCATGATGTAGTTAAAGGCTAGTATGGGTCCTAGGAAAGCCATGAACATTTCTGGATTTCAGGATTTCTGTCTGTAGGAGAACATTTTATTTAGCAAATATGAATAGAAAGCTAATTACATGGTAGACTCTATTAGGCACTGAAGCAATACCCTGGATAACCTCAGATGCAGTGACTCTATTCCAACTTGAAGCCCAAGTGGTTCTTTTCAATAGGGTGCATGTAATAACCACTAATGCAACACTGTTGGAAAAGTGGCATGCCCCAAGCTGCTGAGGGACCACTGGGTCTCCTGTAGATATATTGACGTGTCAATCTTGTATTGGAGTATGTCGCTTGTCCTTAGTATCATGTAGCCTCCAGGGAATTAAAACCTGATTTGAAAAAGTTAGTTCCTCTTCACTATGTGATCTCTGAGAAAGCTCACTAGAGGTCACATGTGGGGACAGGGTGTGTCTGAGCCAAAGTCAGGCTGAGCGGGGCCCAAAGCCTGGGGCTCTGCCAGTCACGACTGTGGCCCTGAGGGTTACATAACCTCCCTGTGCTTCCATCTCTTCATCTGAAAAACAATGATAATAATACACATTCCTCATCATAAGTGTTATTGTTTTTTTATTAATATAAACATTATTTGATGTAAATTAGGTATAACATAATCATTAGATGTTAGATTATTATATAAATCAGATGATATATTAGTAGATAAACTGCATATTAGTAAATTAAATAATAATTATATTTTAGATACAAATTGTACTAGAATTATAATTTATAGAACTGAAAAATGTATAAACATCCTTTCTCTGATAATAACACTAGGAGCAGCTATCTCTCTGCTGCTGAGATAAATCTTGAACCCATTCTAGTCTTAAAGGTTACCTCATCATCCCTATGTAACTTAGTCTATTAAATTCATTAACTCTTGCCATTGAAGTATCCCTGAATCATGAATTTTTTAAATTTACTATATATAATATCCAAGAGGAATTATAAAACTCTTTCAAAAATATCATTAAACAGTGAACTTTTAATCTTAAACTTTCTGTTTAATAAATAAGTTATTTAAAGACTAAAAATTGAATTATGATAACTCCGTTTCTTTTTCTAGGCAACAATGGAAGAAATTGCTGGTTTTGAAGACCGTTTGAACAATCTTAAAATTAAAGGCAACAATTTGATCAGCCAATGTGCAGAACACCTCCAGGTGAAGCTTAAACAAAATGTGCACGCCCACCTGCAGGGCACAAAGGACAGCTACTCGGCAATCTGCAGTACGGCCCAGAGGGTGAGTGCCACTGGCATGTCCTAGAATGACTATGCATCAAGGAGAAAGCCTGTGCAATGTAGAGGTTTGTAAAAACCGTGTTGCTGCTTTGGTCTTCGGGATGGTTGCAGTGTAGTCCAGAAAGGAGCACAGATTTCAGTCTCTATGTGGACACAGAATGAACGTATTGTACATTTGATTGTTGTGACAAAGCAGTGAATTTCAGATATTAGGTTTTACCTATTCCTTTTATTCATCAATCATATCAAATTTATTTGAATTTTGTTTATGTATTTACTTAAAAGTTTTTATTTATTTATTTTTAGACAGAAGGAGGTAGAAAGAGATTGAGAGAAGCATCAATGTGTGGTTGCATCTCATGTGGCCCTCCTGGGGACCTGGCCTGCAACCCAGGCATGTGCCCTGACTGGGAATCGAACCAGCGACCCTTTGGTTCACAACCCGCACTCAATCCATTGAGCTACACCAGCCAGGGCGAATTTTGTTTATTTTTAATTGAACATCACTAATACTTTTTTCTAATTTTTCACTTATTCTATAATACCCAAATAAGTTTATCTGTAATTTGCAGAATAATTATTTTTTAACTCTATGCAGCCTAAGTTCTATTAATTTAATATTTTTATGTACTCATATAGAAATTCTTAACAAAGAATAAGTATCAATTTTCAGTTATATTTTTAAAGGTGTAAAGAGTTATACTAAAATGGAATTCCTAATGTTATAAAAATAAGTCTAAGATGGATAGGAATTGCCCTTTTAACAAAAATTGAGTATACCAGGTTAGGGAAGTTTTCAATTATTATTCCTTCGAATGGGTTCTCAACCCCTTGCTCTCTATTCTCCTTCTGGTACCCCTATAATGCGGATGTTGTTCTGCTTGATGTTGTCTTGAGGTCCCTCAAGTGTTCCTCACTTTAAAAAAAATTCTTTTTTCTTTTTGTTGCTCTGGTTGGGTGTTTTCTGTTCTCTTGTCTTCTAAATTGCTGATTCAGTCCTCTGCTTCATCCAGCCTGCTGGTGCTTCCTTCTAGTGTACTGTTCATTTCAGATATGGCTTTCTTTCTTTCTGACTGGTTCTTTGTTATGGATTCTACGTCCTTTTTCATGCTTACTATCTCTTTAAGTTCTCACTGCGATCATCCATTCTTCCCCTAAGGTCTTTGGGCGTCTCTATGACCATTGTTTTGAACTCTGCATCTGTTATCTTGGTTGCTTCTATTTCATTTAATTCTTTCTCTAGAAATTTCTCTTGTCCTTTCCTTTGTGACATATTTGTCTCCTCATTTTGCCTACCTTTTTGTGTTTGTCTCTGTGTATTCACTACACACAAGAATAAACTCAAAATGGATTCAAGATTTAAATGTAAGGCTGAAACCATAAAAAATTTTAGAAGGAAACATAAGCATGAAACTCTCAGGCATTCCTCATAGCAATATTTTTTCTGATATATCTTCTTGGGCAAGATAAATAAAGAAAAACTTAAAAAATGAGACTATATCAAACTAAAGGCAGAAGCACCTGAGTCAGAGAAATATTGTTTATCTTTTCATGACATGGCATTTCGTTTTTAGTTTCTAGTATAAACAAAACTGCAATTTGTATCCCATCATGGAGAAGCTACAAAAACTCTGATTTCTGTTTGACAATTTACTTCAATGATTTTATGTATTCTAACCCAATTCTAGAGTTCCATTTACTCTGCCCACATTCTCCTTCCCTGATCAGGGTAGTATATGGGAATATGTGGGTTGAGAAATTATAAACTGGGGATGACAATTGTGCTTTGCAACCTTTGGAGTACATGAAAACTTCACAGATATCGTGTGGGGGAACCATGGGGAAGAAATGGAGAAATCTGTTTCAGTGGACTTGTGGGTGCGTTTCATTCGATTCCAGCGATGTTTGCAGAGACACAAGACAGCTCCCGCAACAGCAGCATGGCTGTTTCGTTTCAGGTGTACCAGAGTCTGGAACATGAACTTCAGAAGCACGTTAGTCGACAAGACACCCTACAGCAGTGCCAGGCCTGGCTCTCTGCGGTCCAGCCAGACCTAAAGCCAAGCCCACACCCACCTGTGAGCAGGGCAGAAGCCGTGAAACAGGTAGGGCACTCCTGGAAGTTCATGTTATATGATTTATTCAGACATGCAATAAAAACATGGTAAGTGCTCATTATGTGCCAAACTGGGCTGACTGCTGGGGATTTGAAAGTACAGGCAGCCCAGTTCTATTGGGCTGCATTGACTGTGCATCGCAGATACTGCATTTTTACAAAATGAAAGGAAGATTATGACTCACCAAAGGCTCAGATGATGGTTGGCATTTTTAGCAGTAAAGTATTTTTTAATTAATGTCTGTACATTTTTTTAGACATAATGCTATTGTTTACTTATTAGACCACAGTATAGGGTACATGAAGCTTTCATATGCACTGAGAAATCAAAAAGTTTATGTGATTTGCTTTATCATGACACTCACTTTACTGAATATGCAGTCTCTCCGAGGTATGCCTCTCTAAATAAGATCTGAGTCTGACTCTAGTTGTTGGCTTGTTCGGATGTGTGACTGGAAAACTTCACTACTGGCACCATGACCACTTCTGATGGTGTCTGACTGGGTCAGGCTTTGACAGGTGCAGTGGCATTTTGGCCAGGGTGTCCCCCACCTGGCAAACAATAAGTGGGTAATGATAATATGCCTCCCACGACCATGAGAAAACGACGCACTGATTCGATTCCATGAAGAACGCATATTTTTTGTCAGGCACGCTGTGTGACTCTGGGGGAATGGAAGCAAGCACTGCCAGATTTGCCCTTGAAATTGACTTTAGCAAAAATCTTTTGCAGCTGTTTTGTCACTGACAATCTGTAAACTGCTCCCAATGCTTTTGGAATCAAGTCAATATCAATCTTAAATTGTTATTATTTTTAAATATATTTATAAAATAAGAAATCCGATACCTCATTGCCTTCTCATTTCCAAAGCTGTTCGGGACAGACAGCTTCTCTGAGTTGCAGGCACACGTGGGGTGACTAATGATGCTGGCACTGACTGGGAGTGAAATACCTGTCAGTTTGTGCGCTGGATGAAATATAGGTGCCACTTCTGAATTAATAGAAAATTGACTTAGATTTATTATATCTACCCAAGAGTGGTGTGTTCAGCAGCCCATATAATTCTGAGGAAAAAATACTAAGGTCAGAGTGAAAAAGTTAGGCTTTGCTATTGACTACGACTTGGGAGATTCACCTGATGTTTCTGTAGATCAGCGTTACCCTATACAAGAAGCAGTCAGAACCACATTCCCAGTGTATCATATACACGTAGCAAGTGAGAACCACTTCTCAAAGCCTCTGCCGCCCCGCAGCCTCCTTTGGGCCACCTGCACTCCTCATCTGACGCCTGCGGAAGCCAATAGCTGGTCACCTGTGTCATTGCTGCCTGTCTGCCTCATAGGACTCTAAGCTCCACGGGAGCAAAGGCTGTGTTTTGTGTGCTGCTCTCTGCCCATTATCTAAAACAGAGCCTACATATCTGACTGTCTTCGAAGAAACTTACTTCTCCATGTTCATGTGTATAGATTCATGATCCACCTGGAAATGCCAAGTTAGAATGTGAGCAGAGACTCAGGAAACATTGTTTCTTGGGTGTTCCTTTTCCCAGACCACACAGGCTTCGACTACAATGAGAAGCAAGTGCTGGTCAAATGGGCCCCAGCCTGTGTGTTTTGAGTTCTTTCTACAAATTACTAGAACGTGTCATTTACAACAAGGGTTGTGAATAGTGAACACAGCAAAATTATTTTTGAAATGTCAACAAAACAGTACAAATGGTACAAAGATTTACAGTCTAAATATAGCCTGCATCTAAATATAGCATGCATCTTTCTCATTCTGACAAGTGTTTCTTTTCTTTAAGGTCAAGCACTTCAGAGCTCTGCAGAAGCAGGCCAGGACCTACTTAGACCTCCTCTGCTCCATGTGCGACCTGTCAAACGCTTCAGTGAAAACCACGGCAAAAGATATTCAACAAACAGAGGAAATGGTACCATGTTTAAAAGCCACATTACACTTGCCTGTTGTATTATATTCTCTTGCTTGAATGTTAGAGGTGACTTTTAAAGAAAGTATCTCCTTGAGTTATTCTTGCTGCAAAGCTCCTATGGTGATTATGATTGATATTCGAATTTCAACTAAGTCACAGAAAAATAAGCACACTCTGATCCTGGTGTCACTGAACTGGAACTCTTAGTCCCATTGACCTGCTCATCACTAGTTCTTCTTTCCTCTTCCTTTTCCTCCTTAATTACCATCCTCTTTTCCTATTTTTCCATTCATTTTTTTCTCCTTTCCATGTTTTTCTTTAGGTGATACTTAATATGGAGGGGGGGTACCTGGACCTTGCTTTATGTTAGGATTGGCAAAGAACCTATGAATGCATTGGCAGTGGCTGGGTGTGGTGTTGAGAAGGATTCTGAAGCTGCCTCTGGCCTCAGTGGAAGTGCTGAGGTGAACTGGCAGTGCCTGCCCACGGCAGACAGGTGGCAGCACAGGGCCATGTGTTTGGTACTGCTGCCTTAAACACTCGACATTTTGGGATTTAAAGAAAAATAAGGTGTAGTTTAGGTTTTTAATTGATTACATATTTACAGAATAGTAAAATCACCCAATGCAAGAAATGTCTTAAAATAATGTAGATTTTTCACTTGTATATTATCAAATCAAATCTGTTTTTAAATCCTTATGAAAAAGCAATCATTTATATATTTTTACAGAAAATATATTTATTTATTGAAATAAATTATATGGTCACAAACACCAGTGAAACAGATCAAATATATTTAGCAAATACATAACTAAGTTTTACAATAGTGAACAATATAAGTCTTTTCCAATTAACTACAAGACTAAATTCATGAGTTAGATGTTGAAAACACCCAGTGTGAGAAACCATTAGGGCAACTTTTGACCTGATAAATTGTTAAAACTTCTTTTTAACTGATTAAAATCATATGACATCTCTTAGACATGGAAAGTCCTTAGAAAACCTAAATATAAAAAGAAAATCTACTTTTCTTGAAGCACATAAAGAATTCTTTGTGGATTTATCACAGTGTGTGCATGTGAGTACACGTGTGTGCATGTTTATTGGCCTGTGCACATGGACAGGCTGAAGAATTGCCTCTCTGATTCACTGGGCATACATATTTCCATCTCCTGCTGCTGACTTTCGGCTCTGTGTTCTCTCAAGATTGAAGAAAGGCTTGTCCAGGCACAGAACTTAACTCAGGGCTGGGAAGAGATCAAGCACATGAAGGCTGAACTGTGGATTTACCTCCAGGACGCTGATCAACAACTGCAGAATATGAAACGGAGGCACTCAGAACTGGAGCTCAATATTGCACAGAACATGGTTTCCCAAGTAAAGGTAGGAATTAAGGGTCTCCAGGGGAGACAGAGAAGGCCAAGGTGCGTGTATGTCCATCAATCCTTAAACATTGGCATAGCTACTTAAGGAATAAAATAGAATCAGAACAGCCTTCATTTGATGCCAGGAAAGGACAGATCCAAGAGTAAGCTTCTCTAAAGCACAGCAGAGGGAATATAGTCAATAATATTATAATAAGGAAGTACAGTGTTAGGTGCATACTACGCTTATGAGGGGGTTGTTTCGGAAGTTACACAAATGCCTAACCACTATTTTATACACCCGAAACTGGTATTATATTGAATGTCAACTGTCATCGAAATATAAAAATAATAATAAAAAAAAGAAAGTACACATTCAGATGTTTTATTGGAGTTCCAATTGGTCAGTTGCATCAAAAGACACTCACTCTGCACTTTGATCCCAAACGAGGCAGCTGCGGCTCAGCTGACAGCGCCGGAAGCCTCAGCCCCGAACATGCACAAGGCCTGTGAGTCATCTTTCCATCACAGCCCTGTCGAAATTGTAGGGCTGCCCAGGTGCCGATTAATTATACACACATTTAATTTGTAAGATATATATTAATTAATTTAAAATGTAATGGACATATAATTGCTAGTCTGCAGTTACATACAATTTAATAGAAGATGATTTGAATTAGATTGAAAGCTGTACCAGATTTTTAACAAACTTTAAGGTTTATGTTTTTTTCTGTGAAAGTGAGCTATTTATAGTTTCTACTGAAATAGTGTTTGCATATGTGGAAGAAAACAAGATGACAGAAAAAGAGATGACATATTTTTTTCTCCAAAGCCTGAACTTTAGAAGTTTTTAGGAAATGAAGGCTGTACTTTAACATATTCCCTTAGTGAATATAATATCGTTTCACATTTCTCAGTTTTTCTTTATACTGTTCAAAATTACACCCTAAAATAAAATACCACCATGACCATTTGATCCTTATACACTGGGAAATTTGTATTCATACACAGGTATGATAATTTTTAGTTTCTCTTTGTCCCTGAGGACTCACTCATTATACATTCTTCAGTTATTTCAAGTGTTATACGTATTACACCTATGCTTCACTCTTTATTTATTGGGAGTTTACTACATGTTAGTTATTTGTCATTGTCCTTTAGGATTTTGTTAAGAAACTGCAGTGCAAACAGGCAGCAGTGGGAGTTTACTACATGTTAGTTATTTGTCGTTGTCCTTTAGGATTTTGTTACGAAACTGCAGTGCAAACAGGCAGCAGTGGCCACTATCACAGACAAGGTGGATGCGTTAACCAAGAAGCAGGAGTCTCCTGAACACAAGGAAATCAGCCATTTGGATGACCAGTGGTTAGATCTGTGCCACCAAGCCACCCATCTGTGTCTGCAAAGGGAAGAGGACCTTCAGAGGACAAGAGAGTACCACGACTGCATGAATGCCGTGGAAGTGTCCTTGGAAAAATTCACTACAGAATGGGACAACTTAGCCAGGTAACCGCCATTCTACAGTGAGTCACCAAGACATGACGCCAGGAACGCCTTCATTTCTATACAAGTGTAAAGGGTCCTTCTTAGGTTTTTAACATCTATTGTCTCTCATTATTAATATTGCTAAAACAGATTAAGAAACTCATGTTGTCATATGAGCCATGCTACTCCTTGCTCCGTGTTCATTTGACCAGTGGGTGAAGGAGAAATGTTTGAAAACAGCACCATTTTTCTCTGTGACCATCAAGAATATCGCAAGCATGTTTCAAATGCTGTTTAATGACCAATTATGGTATTATCATCTACAAATTAATGAAATAAATCTTTTCACTCCATAGATTTCTTATCAACTCTGTAAAGAATGATTCTATGTCATTCAGTCAGGCTTTGTCTTACATTTGTTTGTGGTATTGTAGAAATTAACAAACAGACCAAATCCAATTAATATGTGTTATTTGTGATTTTGTAGTGATTGACCTCCAGTTGGCTTTGTCTTTGAAAAATAAGAATTCCCTTTCCCCTTCCCCACACACACTGGGTCTTCGTATGGGAGTTTGTCTATGCTTCCGGTCACTATAAGTATTAAAATCTGCAAGTACTCTGCTCAAATTTATTAATTTGTAATAATTAAAACTGAATATGTAATTCTAGACAGAGTTAAATCAGGCAGGTTTTTTTTGGAGGAGGTACACTATTTTCTAGTTTGTTTATAAAACTTTTTCTTAATGCTGAACATTTCACTGGGCTTTGGGGTAAACCCAGTCAATATCAGCAAAAGCCCCTATTTCGGGCATACAATGGGCACTTCCATCTGGTTGATCCTCGGTCCCCTCTGGCCCAGCTTGTCCCAAGCAAACTCATCATACTGCACCCCCAACCCTGTTCCTCACATGTTGAACTGATTGTTTTGTAAGTGAAAAAGAAAGATTCCACTTTCTCATCTGTTTATAGTCCAAAGGATAAGGATTCTTTGCATGTCACACCTATTTTGAAAGATTTCTAATCACAAACCAAAAAGATCTGGGTGTACAAATGGGTGGTAGATAGAGCCCTCGGTTATGTCTGGCAGACCGTCCTGTCTAGCACTAGGTCGTTTACTGGAGCTTCTTCTCACCAGGAAGAGCGTACATCATGGATCACTTACTAATTTCTTTAAGTGCCATTTTCAAGAATGCATAGGCCAGTGCCTCTCAATGTTTAATGTTACACAAATCATCCAGGCATCCTGTTAGCATGCAGATCCTGCTCAGTTTACATTGGCTGGAGGAAGAAACTAAAAGTACATGTCAGATGTGTTGGGAGGGCTGTGGGAGCCAGAAGAATAGAAAGGTCGTATCTAAGCAATTCATTTTGGCTCAACTTCTCATATACAAATACATGCATCCTGTTGTCCATAATAATGACAGCAAGTAATGACAGGGTCAATGAACTCTAAGCTAAGAGCCTCCTCTCAAAGAAAGTGGTGAAATGTAATATAACATGCCGTGAACAAATGCAGACACTGAGTTGGCTAATTTGCCCTGGTCCCTTTCGTCTACTGACAGATCCGACGCAGAGAGCACAGCTGTCCACCTGGAAGCTTTGAAAAAGCTTGCCCTGGCATTGCAGGAGAGAAAGCAGGCTATTGAAGACCTGAAAGAGAAAAAGCAGAAAATGATAGAGCATCTGAATTTAGATGACAGAGAGTTAGTGAAAGAACAGACGAGTCACCTTGAGCAACGTTGGTTTCAGCTGGAGGACCTTGTTAAAAGGAAAATCCAAGTGTCGGTCACCAACCTGGAGGAGCTGAATGTGGTGCAGGCCAAGTTTCGGGAGCTGATGGAGTGGGCAGAGGAGCAGCAGCCCAACATTGCCGAGGCCCTCAAGCAGAGCCCCCCTCCCGACATGGCTCCAAACCTTCTCATGGATCACCTCGCCATCTGCAGCGAACTGGAGGCCAAACAGGTGCTCCTGAAATCACTCACAAAGGACGCCGACAGGGTGATGGCTGACCTTGGCCTCAATGAGCGGCAGGTAATCCAGAAGGCGCTCTCCGATGCGCAGAGGCATGTGAACTGTCTCAGCGACTTGGTGGGCCAGAGACGAAAGTACTTGAACAAGACCTTGTCTGAGAAAACCCAGTTTCTCATGGCGGTGTTCCAGGCAACCAGCCAAATTCAGCAGCACGAGCGAAAGATAATGTTCCGTGAGCACATCGGCCTGTTGCCGGAAGATGTGAGCAAACAAGTTAAGACATGTAAGAGCGCTCAAGCCAGCCTCAGGACTTACCAAAATGAAGTCACTGGCCTTTGGGCCCAGGGTCGTGAGTTAATGAAAGGAGCCACAGAGCAGGAAAAGGGTGAAGTGCTGGGTAAGCTTCAGGAATTGCAGAGTGTCTATGACACTGTTTTACAAAAATGCAGCCACAGGCTACAAGAACTAGAGAAGAATTTAGTTTCTAGGAAGCATTTTAAGGAAGATTTTGATAAAGCTTGCCACTGGCTAAAGCAAGCAGATATTGTTACATTTCCTGAAATCAACCTAATGAATGAGAATACAGAGCTCCACACACAACTGGCCAAGTACCAGCACATCCTTGAGCAGTCTCCAGAATATGAAAACCTCCTGCTCACATTACAGAGAACCGGGCAGGCCATGCTGCCGTCGCTGAATGAAGTCGACCATTCCTACCTCAGTGAAAAGCTGAATGCTCTGCCCCTGCAATTTAATGTCATTGTCACCTTGGCTAAAGACAAGTTCTATAAGGTCCAAGAAGCAATTCTCGCTCGGAAAGAATATGCTTCCTTGATCGAGTTGACCACCCGGTCTCTGAGTGAACTCGAAGAACAGTTCTTAAAGATGAGCCAAGTGCCCGCTGACCTGGTGGTAGAAGAAGCTGTGTGTCTTCTGGATGCATGCAGAGCTCTTCTGGAAGAAGTGGCAGGCCTTGGGGGAGCAGTGGATGAACTGAACCAGAAGAAAGAAAGTTTTCGCAGCACAGGGCAGCCTTGGCAGCCAGACAGGATGCTGCAGCTTGTCACCCTGTACCACCGGCTGAAGCGACAAACAGAACAAAGGGTTAGCTTATTAGAAGACACCAGCAGTGCCTATCAGGAGCACAAAAAGATGTGCCGCCAGCTGCAGAAACAACTCGAGGCTGCAAAAGCCGAGCAGTCCAAAGTGAACGAGGAGACGCTTCCTGCAGACGAGAAGCTCAAACTGTATCACTCGCTGGCAGGAAGCCTTCAGGACTCAGGAGCTCTGCTGAAACAAGTGGCCATGCATCTTGAGGATCTTGTTCCACACCTTGATCCCTCGGCTTATGAGAAAGCCAAGCATCAGATCCAGTCCTGGCAAGAGGAGTTAAAACTGCTGACTTCAGCCATTGGCACGACGGTGACCGAGTGTGAGAGCCGCATGGTGCAGAGTATAGACTTCCAGACGGAGCTGAGCCGCTCTTTGGACTGGCTGAGGAGTGTAAAGGCAGAACTGAGTGGGCCCATGTGCCTGGACTTGAACCCCCAGGACATCCAGGAGGAGATCAGAAAGGTCCAAATTCAACAGGAAGAGGTCCAGTCCAGCCTGAGGATAATGAATGCCCTGAGTAACAAGGAGAAGGAGAAATTCACGAAAGCCAAGGAGCTGATTTCGACTGATTTACAACACACTCTTGCTGAACTCTCCGAGCTGGATGGAGACATTCAGGAAGCTTTAGGCACCAGACAGGTTGGTATCATAGGGCTGTTCTTGCCTTTTTCTCCACTCCGCTTTTTTGTAAACATGTGTGAGGCATGTCTTCATTTTTGTTTTTTCTTTAACTGTTAGAACTGCTTCCTTAAATATTTTTTATGATACTATATAAAATCATTGACGACAGTGACTTAGAAGGATTTTTTTTATTGTTTGTGGGCATGGTATTCATTTCATATGATTCCCATGTTGACTTCACTTTAGTTATAATATAGCAACCTCTGCTATCTCTCACCTTTGGGAGAGGTAATGAATGATAGCACCATAGAATTAATGCCACACTGCGTACATTAACAATGAAATAAACTAGCAATGAATAATCAGTGATGCCCTCTTAAAACAATGTGAAACCTGGTGTTTCTGAGATCAGCACTGGATGAAGAATCTGCAAATGGAGAGACGCAGATGGACGATGCAGCCCTGCCACTGATGCCGAGCCACCTTTTTTCTGGGGTCTCCCAACAGTCACCCCATCTTTTCAGCCCTTCCTCAGGGAGGAGGCTTCATCTTCTGTTGCTTCCCTATAGCACCACAGGAGCAAGACTAGAGTGTTAATCGTGGCTTTACTTGGGGATAACAAAGGAATGAGAATACCTTTAGAGCATGCGAGTACAGATATCTCTTTAAGATAATGATTTCATTTTTGGGGGTAAGTACCCAGAAGTGGGATTGCTGGTCATTGTGTTTATTTTTTTGACAAGCCTCCATACTTTTTTCCATAGTGGCTGTACTGGTTTTCATGTCTACTGGTGCTATTACACTCTTAACCAACTGAGGCAGTTTTTCACCTTGGTACATATTCTGTCTGTCACATATTGCTAAGCATTATTATAGGGAGAGAGATGTATAGATATATTATAACATATATATGAGAGAGAAAAGTTTCAGAACTAGTCAAGATACCAGTATAAATTTATTTCATTTCTGTCCTTATTTCAACTTAATAATAACATTATTATAGCAAGATCAACAGAAGGAAAAATAAAGGATAATAATGAATTGCACCAAAAATACTTCACTAATTTTTCCATTCATATGTGTGTGTGTGCGCGTGCGTGTGTGTGTGTGTGTGTATCCATGTGCGGGCGGACTGAAAAAAATGGGGGGAAATTAAACTATTTGCTGCCAACGCATTGCAACTGAGAGGCGACTGTGTTTGTACTTACTGTGTTTCAGGCCACCTTGACTCAAATATATAGTCAATGCCAAAGGTACTATCAAGTATTTCAAGCAGCCAGCGACTGGCTTGAGGATGCCCACAAAATGTTAAAGCTGGCAGGCAATGGCCTTGACGTGGAGAGTGCAGAGGAAAGTCTCAAAAGCCACACGGAATTTTTTAGTGCAGAGGATCAGTTTCAGAACAATCTGGAGGAGCTCAAAGGCCTGGTAGCCAACCTGGACCCACTCATCAAGCCAACTGGGAAAGAGAAACTAGCACAGAAAATGGCTTTCCTGGAAGAGAAGAGCCGGAGGATGATCCAGGACGCGCACGCCCAGCTAGAGCTCCTGCAGAGGTAGTCGAGCTGCTTTCGTCTCCATGTGCTAGTGAAATGCAATGTGTTCTGAAATGAATTTTCACATGGGAAACGGGAATATACTAATGATGTACATCTGCATGAAAATTCATTCTTCTCTCTTAAGTACCATTAGACATGTTGACATCAGAGCTCTGCATAAAAATGTGTGGTTTGATGTTGCCTAATTGACTTTTGTTGGACTTTTTCAAGATGTGCAGCTCAGTGGCAGGATTACCAGAAAGCAAGGGAAGAGGTTATCGAATTGATGAATGATGCAGAAAAGAAATTGTCTGAATTTTCTTTATTAAAGACATCTTCCGGTCATGAAGCAGAAGAAAAACTGTCAGAAAACAAGGTTAGTTTCATTGGTGTTGTTTTTAATGTCCTTTCATTGTCTTTGTAATGGGTCTGTTGAATATACCATAGTTCTAGAAGCAGGTCAATGAATCATTTCCACCTGGGTTCCTTAAATTTCAACAGGATACATTAAGCACGTTTCATTACAGTTTTAATTTAATTAAATGCTGTCACTGTTTCAGGATTTCAGTTGGAAATGCATAGCTAGGTTTAAAAAGACATTCAGAGCAATTGCTTCTGATAAAGTGTGACACTATGAATTTCAGTAAATATTTTCTGGCAGTAGATTAATTCAAATATGAATTAAAAATGAATGCTGAGTCTTCCTCATATATCATAGCAATACAGGGTAAAATATAACATCCTTAAATACTAAATTCAGTTCACTTACATTTTTGCTACTTTTTTTAAATGAGAGAATTTCATCTCAAGTAGCAAATAAACTTTTGTTTTTAATAAATAAATATGCATCTTACCTCTTTAAAACAACCCAAACCTAAATCAATTAAGAATTCAATGTAAAAATAAGAGTTGACGGGGGAGAAAAAATATATGTTGCAACGTTTCCTATGGCAGGTAACTTTAGGCTTTACCCAAATCCATAGCCCTGTTGAAAAAATCTCTCTCCGCCCCCACACCTCTTCTCCTCCCCCACCTTAGGCTTTAGTGGCAGTGGTTAACTCTTTCCATGAGAAAATTGTGGCTCTGGATGGTAAAGCTTCACAACTGGAAACCACTGGAAATGACGCAAGCAAAGCAACCATAGGCAGGTCCATGACTACAGTCTGGCAGCGCTGGGCAAGGCTCCGCGCTGTGGCCCAGGACCAGGAGAAGATACTGGAAGATGCAGTGGATGAGTGGAAGAATTTTAACAATAAGGTAATTGCCTTCATTGATGGGCCCAAAGTGTTTTCTCCCTGACAACCATGTATTTTGAAAAGCAGTATTAGTACAGCATGGATGGAACTGGAGAGCATTATGCTAAGCAAAATAAGCCAGGCAGTGAGGGACAAATACCATATGATCTCACCTTTAACTGGAACATAAGCAACAAAAGAAAAAAGCAAGCAAAATATAACCAAAGACATTGAAATTAAGAACAGTCTAACAATAACTAGAGGGGAGGGGAGAGGGACTGTGGAGAGAAGGGTTTTTAGGAACTTCTACAAAGGACACATGGACAAAACCAAGAGAGAGGGTGGGAGCAAGGGAGGGAGGTGGGGTGGGGAGGAGGGGAAGGGAGAAAATGCAGACAACTGTAATTGAAGAACAATAAAGTAATTAAAAACAGCAGTATTAGGCTCTTATTTTTTGAAATTGGCTTTGTGAAAATAAAAAGTTTTTTAAAAATTCTGTTTCAATAACATGAAAACCAAATTATGAAGCAATATACAATATGCAATGTGCAATTTAATTCTGAGTCAGGGTCTAATTATTTTAATAAGAAAACCAAGAAATTATATTTTGAAAGGAGAACAAGCCCATTTTTCTCCATTTGCTGGATTCTTCGTGAAACTTTCTTACTTGGCCCTGAAAAATTACAAAATACTTTTTCTTTGCCATGGAATTGAGCAGGAATTTAACTCATTTCCCAAGTCTTATATTAATTCCTTTCACCTTTTAATTAGGATTCAGTGTTTTAAGCCCTATCTCTCTTTATA
The DNA here is from genome assembly GCA_004026765.1 of Micronycteris hirsuta. Taxonomy (NCBI): domain Eukaryota; kingdom Metazoa; phylum Chordata; class Mammalia; order Chiroptera; family Phyllostomidae; genus Micronycteris; species Micronycteris hirsuta. The sequence continues at coordinate 102,780 of PVJI01001499.1, forward strand.
AATCAAAGAGGTACATTCATGTTAACTTAAATATTGTATAAAGTTTTTCATTTGTCCTTAAGTTTAAAAAAACACACACCTTTTTCTATGTTATGCAGTCTCCACTTGCCCTGATATTATTTCAAGATTAAAGTTTTACGCCCAGAATTATGAAGATGGTCTTTCCTTTCATGTTAAGAAGAATGTTCAGGGCTTACTTTCCTGAAATTTAGAGTGTACACCATCATCTTTAACAAGCTTTCATGCATTGGTGTCATATGTGGTATTTATTGGAATTGCCCCAATATTTCAGTTTATTTTGAGCTTCATAGTATATACATTTTTCATTAGGTTAAAAAAGCCACTGACATGATCAATCAGCTGCAAGGTAAACTACCGGGAAGTTCAGCCGAGAAAGCCTCGAAAGCAGAACTGTTGACTCTTCTGGAACTTCACGACACGTTCACCCTGGAGCTGGAGCGGCAGCAGTCAGCCTTGGGCATGCTGCGGCAGCAAGCACTGAGCATGCTCCCAGACGGGGCCACTCCGTCCCCTGGGGAAGAGCCACTCACCATGCAGGAAATCACAGCCATGCAAGACCAGTGCCTGAAGTAATTTTCCATCTCTCATTTTCTGTTACCGAACTTGGCCAGGACCCAAAGGGATCAGTGTGGTTCAGAGTCTGCGGGTGCTCCATCAGGCCACCTTACAGTTGGAGGGATCAATTCCCGTCATCCCTGCTTTCATTTTTCTTTGCTCTGCAATTACTTATCTGACAAGCACATATCTAGCAGTATTTAGAAACACAGGGATGAACCAAACAGATTCGGTCTGTACCTCCATGCCGTTTGCAGTCACGCAGCAGAGATGGGTAACTGCAGAAGTCATTTGGGTAAAGTGTGAAAAGGGTGGGAAAGGTACATAAAGCACAAGCAGCTACCCTGGGAGGGCCATTAAGGGGAGCTTCCCCTCAGAAGGGTGTTTCAGCTGAAGAGGAGCAGGCCTCCAGGAGGCAGTGAGGGGAGAGGAGAGTGTTGCAAACGGGAATAGCACGTAGGAGACCTTGGAAGTAAGCACGTCACTTTCCAGGAAGGGTTGGTTGATGTAGCAATTGATGAGAAACAAAGCTTGAAAGCTAAACAATCGAGAACTACTTAGAGTCTAGTTTTGAAAAAGTTCAGTGATCCATTGGTTAAATCAGTTGACAGAGAGATTGGAACCAGGATGATACCAAAGTCCAGGTAAATGAGACATTCAGAATTTAGTAGATGGTGGAAGTTAAGCTTAATGATATCTGACCAGCCTGGTTCACTCATTGGGCCAGGGAAGAAGAAATGTCAGTAGATAATTTAACTGCTATAATCACTAATATTATTCATACATATCCTATACCCGCCTCTTTAGTTATAGATGAGTTCAAGATAACTGAACTCCATTTATTTAAACTTTTTAACCAAATTTAAGTCAATTCAAAGAAAGACTTATACTTTGGGTGTTGAATATTATTAACTATAAAATTCCCAAAGCTTGACTCCAAAGACTGGTTTCTAAAAGACACAAATATTCCAGTAACATATTACACATTACTTCTAAAGGCTGATGATCCTGTACCATACAGGGAGATTTCCAGAGAGGAAATAAGTAATGCCCAGGTTATTCAACATAGGAAAATTAATTGCAATGTAGTGGCACGGGAGTGTGTCAATTCTCAATTTTCTAGGGATAAATCATTCACTTCATGTGATGTCCATTCTTCTGTTGTACTTGAACTAAACTTAAGTCTTACTGAAAATTATCTGACAGTTTAGAAGAAGTGCATTTACTTGCAAAAAGATATGAGATTTCACCTTTTACAAAATGTCTGTTTTTTGATAATATAGTGCTGTGGATTAGGGGGTTCCTTTCATTTCCAGTTCACATCTGCTTTCTCCCTGTGCTGTTTCTGAAGCATGCAGGAGAAAGTGAGGAATCACGGGAAGGTGGTGAAGCAGGAGCTGAAGGACCGAGAAGCAGTGGAGACTCAGATCAATTCTGTGAAATCTTGGGTTCAGGAAACGAAGGAATATTTGGGGAATCCAACAATAGAAATAGATACTCAACTTGAAGAACTTCAGGTACAAAACCCTCTTCATTCCCTATACCCATCCTTCAAAAAAATTGCCCTGATTTTAATCAGACACATTTCTTTATACTCAATGAAATATTGAATGAATTTAAAATTTTCAGAAATGTGTTACATAAAAGGCTTTTAGAGTTATTCCATGGGATTTTTGTTTGTTCTATATAACATGGACATGTTTCTTATTCAAAGGCTTAAGAAAAAATTTTTTTGAAGTGTTTCTCTAATTCCACACTTAATCCTGTCTTGAGGGGCAGTATATCATCTTGCTCTGTACCCACGAAAATTTCCTTAGGCTCCCAGCAATTTCTCGTTTTGATCTTTTCTTCAGATTCTCCTAACAGAAGCTGCCAATCACCGGCAGAACATCGAGAAAGTAGCTGAGCAGCAGAAGAGCAAGTACCTGGGCCTCCATGCTATATTACCTTCTGAGCTCTCGCTTCAGTTAGCTGAGGTGGCCTTGCACCTGGGAACGACCCATGACCAGGTAAACCTGTGATCAAGAAAGAGTGCCTTTGCATCCTTTTATAGGGTCAATACTCTCGTACGAGAGCTCTTGCATTTCACCATCGTATCTTCATGGAAAGAGTTTGGAAAAAAACAGCTCAGCATAAAACAATAATATTAAATTAGAGGTGTTAGTCACGGGCAAAAAACACATCAGATGATCACAAGTAGCAACGGTAACGTCAGCTAATTAAATATAACTTATCTGCTTTCCTTTATCCCCCCCCCAAAGACAAAGAACAAAAACAACGAAAGAGATATGTCACGTGTTCAGCAAATATTTATTGAGGGCTCACAGGCTACCAGGCACTCTGCTAGATGTATTTCAGCCTTTCATTTATATAAAAAGAGACCTTTTTTTCCTACTATTTTTCTTTGGCATTTTGTTCTAAGCAAAAGTATGAATGTTTGTCATTAAGTGGAGCCAAAGCCATTAAAAACTTGTAAATGTTAACTGTCCTTTTTCACCTTCCTTCCACCGCATGTGCTAAACGCTTTTTTTGTCATACTGAAAGGATGTAATTGCAAAGTTAGAAAAAGAGTTACCAGATCATTAACAGCTACTTATGAAAAGGTGCTTGAAAACAAATTTGTGTGTTCTGGCTATCTGGAGGAGTTTTGCGTATTATGAAGAAAAAGGCTTAGAAGAGTGTGGGCTCAAGGTCAGGCGGTGTTAATAGACGGAGATTCAAACTGAGCTACCTACACCGCCATCTATGGGTGCTCTGTAAACATTTGATGGGTGAATCGCTGTACATGCACTGCTTGTTCCTCCCCCTACAGCAGAGGTGGGTGCATAAAGGTGGGGGAGTAAGGCTGCGTGGAAAACCACAAGTGTTTGCACAGCACCTGCGTGAGGCTAGTTTGACAAAGCTCATCAACACCAAAGCAGCCCTGACCACCTGACGTCTCTCGTCAACATCCCCACATGGAGGTTTTTCATATCTGTTCTCCAATTTTAACCACGATTGCGTTTGCTGTTCTCACTGATTATGCAGATCCAGGACAAAGTAAAGCAAGTTGAACAGAGCAAGGCCATGAGCCAGGAATTCAGCCGGCAAATTCAGAAGATTACCAAAGAACTCACAACTATTCTAACTACACTGAGAGCAAAGACAGATAATTTAGTTCAAGCGAAAACTGACCAAAAGGTAAGGAAAGACAAGTGGAAAACGTACAGGGTGCTAACTGAATAAACTCAATATTGTTTGGAGTTAGTTCATTTTGGGGATATAAAAAAGGACTTTCCGGCCCTAGCTGGTGTAGCTCAGTGGATTGAGCGCGGGCTGGGAACCAAAGGGTCCCGGTTCGATTCCCGATCAGGGCACATGCCTGGGTTGCGGGCCAGGTCCCCAGTGAGGGCCATGTGAGGGGCAACCATACATTGCTGTTTCTCTCCCTCTCTTTCTCCCTTCCGTCCCCTCTCTCTAAAAATAAATAAAATAAAAAAAAAGGACTTTCCTGACTTGATCAGCAAGCTTCATTAAAACCAGGCAGTAAAGAGAGGTGATAAAGACAGTTTATAAACATGACCGCATAGATCTGTTTACATGGTATGACATCATCACAATTGAACTGTATTAATAAATATACATGCATGTGTTAATAACAAGGAAAGTGTCAGAGAACTAATAATGAGTTAGGAATACAGGAATGTCAATTCCAAGAGAAAGGATGTTCTTGGTAGCTAAATCTGTTCTCACTCTGCTGATGAGTTAAGTGACTCATCCTTTTTGGGTGGGGCAGAAGGAAAATGTTAGGTTTCTCAGCCTCATAGGAAATAAACACCAGGGTTGCAAAACATCCTGTCCTGCCTTTCCAACTGAAGACACAGAAATGACCTGATCATGGTAGAATTATTCTTTATAGCATTTGGCTTCTATGGAAACATTTAAAATATCATCCTTTGAAAAAATAAATGAATAGAATAAAATAAAGTAAAATATCATTCTTCAGTTCTTGAAAAATCAGGAGAAACTCATTTTCTGTGATCTGATGTTCTTTCACTTCGATGGCCACCTAGGCGCTAGGAGAGGAATTGGACGCCTGCAATTTAAGGTTGATGGAGCTGGATGAAGCAGTGCAAAGGTTCTCAGAGCAGAATGGCCAGCTGGGTAAGCCCCTGGCCAAGAAGATAGGAAAACTGACTGAACTTCACCAGCAGACCAGCAGACAGGCTGAGAACCGGCTGTCCAAGCTCAGCCAGGTAAGTTTTCTGGCCTGTAATCAAAATTCTCTAGGGCAGAAATTCTGTGTTCTGGTTTTCTCTTTTGAAAATAAATAAAAAGATGATCTTGAAAATAATAAGAGTAATTTAAGGGTAGCTTATTTCATACCACAGCTGTGTTCCTAAGAATTAGACATTGAGCCCACCTTTATTTTATATCAAACCATTATTATAAATTCATTGACAAAGGTGGCCAAGTACATGTAATTTGGATGTGAATATTTTGTAAACTAGGGAAGTATTTTGTAAAATGAATACTCATCCATTAACTTGTTTCACAAATCAGTTTGTGTAAAGTAAGATAAGTACATTGACTTATAGATATTATATAATAGTTATTATTTACTTAATAGGTTCAGGTCACACATCCACCATAATTGTTGAGTATAGACTCAACTTTTACTAACTGATTATATATGTTTTCGGTAACCAGAGATAAGTTAAATCAGGATTTGGCAACCAATGAATTACAATATTGAAACCTGGTGTGCCAGAGTCCGCACCCACTGCCTCCTTACTCGGTGAGGGTGGAGTACGGAAGGAGGGAGGCAGAAAGGAGAGCGGGATAGGTAAGTAAGAGATGAGAATAGAGAAATTTTTTCTTTTTAAGGAAAGATTAATCAAGCATGTTGAGAACTTGGATTTTATCCTGAAGTCACTGGGAAGTCCCTGAAATGTTTTCCACAAGGACATACCTTTTGTAGATTAAAAAACGGGGCTGGGGGTTCTACGGAAAAGCAACCTCACCCGGTGCTGATCGTGAATTCCTAACTGGGCAGGTCATGGTGGGTGGTCACACCCCACGCCTATAATTCCTCTCATGAAAGGTTTCAAGCCAGCCCTGTTTGTTGTTCTTGTGTATGTAGGTTAACACAACTTTGAAATCAGCGAAACCACCCTCAAGAGAGTGTATAATCATGTGAACTACCCTGTAATCCAATCACCGCCTTGCTTTCTCCAATCTTCCTTCTGTCCCCTCCTTAATTTTTAAAAGAAACTGCAAAACCATTATTCTGTGGAACATTTGAGCTCTTCCTCCATGGCATATGTTGTCAGTTTGGCTCTGATAAACTAATAAAATTTCTCTGCAGGTTTGGATGTTTCTTATGTTGACACTTTAAATATCTCAGATATTATATAATGATTAACCCCCAGGACTGCTGTATCCTAAGAGAGACAGAAGACTGATTTCTAGCTCAGGAAGTAAAGGTTACATTTGTTATCAGAATGTTAATGATTTTTTAGGCAACCTCACATTTGGAAGAATACAATGCAATGCTTGAAGTAATTTTGAAGTGGATTGACAAAGCTAAAGTCTTGGTACATGGACAGATTGTGTGGAATTCTGCAAGGCAGCTTCGGGAACAATACATTTCACATCAGGTAACTTTGGGGTAAAGGGTTTTCTAAGATTAACTAAGAGCAATTTAATTTAACTGGCTAGACCGACAGAAAACTCAGAAGACCATGATGTCAAGTTATTGTAGGGGCCAAATTTAAAGAAGAAGAAGAAGAAGAAGAAAGCTAAGGTAGCCCTACAATGTGTGCAGTGCTTTGAAAGAAAGCAGCTACGTGTGGGATTTCATAACTGTACAAAGAAACGTATGTCCTCTACCTCCCCTTGACTTTCCTTTCCCAAGACCAAAAATAATCCATCCCTTTTTTGCAGCTTCTTTGAAACAGTTCTATGCAGGGATTTGGTGGAAACTTCTTCCCCATGAAGAGATGTGGCACATTTAGAAAGACTATGTGGGCTGGAGTCAGACTGACGGGGAAACCAGGCATGGCCGTTTCGGGCAGTGCCATTTGAAGGGAGCCATGTTCCCTCCCTGGATCCAGTCCTCCCCGCATTGAGATGGAGATGTAACTGACTTATATTGCAGAATTGTGACAAGGTCAAATGGTATAACTCGTGTGCAGACATGAAGCACATTATCTGACACGTGGATGTCGAGCTCTCAGGCCTCCTCCTTCTCAGCCCTGTGCCCGGCCTCAGTCGCCTTCCACAGGAAGTAGGGGTCAGCTGGGAACCAGCGATGTGTCCACATCATATTACCTCATTTCCTCTGACATTTTCTCTAGGTCATGTCATCCAGGAAATTATTTCATTCTATCTAATAGCCCAGTTACCTTGCAATAAAATACAGAATGCTTTTTAAGTTACATGGATATCCTCAAGTATTGTAGATTCTCTCTTTCTTTTATTCTGGTCTTTTAAATCCATCGCCTTTTCCATTCCAATGGACAGAGTTCTAGATAAAAGCCTTATTTCCTCCTTGTACTGCTTTAATGGGCTTCTAATTGGTTTCACTGGATCCACAATCTTTCTTCCCTTGTCAGTCTCGTACACTCTTCTCCACAAATCTTCCTTAAACAACTCCGACCTTCTACTTGAGAATATGTTGCTATATTAACAGATAAGTTCCCCCTCTGAAGTCCAAAATGCAGAAAATAGTTTATGCAGTATTAATTACTAGGATGGAATGTTAAAGGAAACTTCAATGCCAACTCATTTTTCTAAGTAAATTTTTGGATATAATGGAATATAATGCAGTCTTTAAACTAGCCATGAAGGCTTTTTCTTTAAAATAATTTCTGTATTCATTTATTTATTCAACAAACACTTATAACGTGTTTTCCAAAGCTAGGGATTTTGGTAGACATTTGGAATACAAACGGTATTTCCTGCCCCTGCCCCCAGGGAGTTGGTAATTAATGGGAAAATGGAGATAGAGAGATCTAGACAATTACAAACTGATGATGCAAGCATGCAGGGACTAAGGTGCTGAAGAAGCCCGAGGAGGGTGCTCCACCCAGACTGCCCTGGGTTTGAGAAGAAAGTTAAGGAAGCCTTTTCAGGAAAAGGTGATTCTGGGTTGAGCCCTGAAAGACTGGCAGCCCACTCTGTAGGAGGGAGGAGCGCTCCGTTGGGGTCACTGGAAGGTGCAGCTTGAGGGCTAGAAGAAAGAGGCATCCGAGATAAGAACAGAGAGTGGAGGAAAAGACAGATCATGAAAGCCTGGTAAGCACTGGGACTTTATCCTAAACTCACCCTGACGCTTTTGACAGCTATTGTGTAGGCAAGTGACAAATTCAGACGTGTATTTTAAGAAAGATGACTGTGGAACACAGATTATTGAAGGGAAGACTACACAGAAGGTAGCTGTAGTATTTCAGGGGGAAATGACAAGGCTTTTCTTTGGAGGCTGAGAGAAGGCAAAAGCAAGGGGTTTTCCTGAGCTGGAATTCCAGACTTGGAGACTGTGGATGTGGGTGAAAGGGAGGGAGGAGCCAAGGATGATTCCCAGGGGTTTTTTTGACTTGGGCAGTTGGGTGGGTTAGTGCAGGTGGACAGATATCAGGTGGTGGTTAACTCACACGGGTGCTCAGCAGAGAACTCAGCCTGTACACACTGTTTCAGGGAGTTCTCCAGTGCCTGCCTTAGTAATTACGGCTGCCTGAGGTTATACAAAAAAAGTGCACAGAGAGAAAACGTATGTTTCTGATGTCAGGTGAAAAAGAAAGATGGAAAATTATAGGTATATTATGATGTTAGTTACCTAACAATATAACCACACATAGCAGCAATTATAGCTTACTTAGTTATCACTTAGTTATGGGATTATGGAATATTTTATTTATATATTATTGTGAGAAAAAATATATTCTATGTTTTAAATAAAAAAAAATTAAGAATAATGTCCTACCTCCCATTTGTCCTCTTCATACGTCATTCACCCGAGCACCTGCCTATTTTGTGCTCACTCACCTATGTTCCTTCGCTTGTACTGCTCCTTCAGCATAAAATACATTTCTTCTTCTTCCCCATCTGTCAAAATGCAAGCAGCCTACTGACTCAGCTCAGATGTGAGTCTTCCAGGAAGCCTTCTCCAACCTTCCTGCAAGTTCATCTCATTTCTGACCTCCTTAACTCATTATTCTTTTCTCTTTACTCAGGTGGTGCATAATACATGGTTATTAATCCATCTGTGCTCGTATCACTCCCAGTAGTTGATACTATCCTGAATGACAAGGGAGTGTTTTATTCCTCTTGGTATCCTAAGTTGTGTCTATGCTCTTGTCTCACTTAAAGCAAGTGATAAAAGGTGTTTTTTGTTTGTTTGCAATGCTCTGGTCTTTGTTATTTCTTAGGCTGAGCTGCACTTAGATCTTAGGTATAGAATATGAGAGCTGAAATGCATCTCTTCAGTCTAAATACGTATGAGAAAAGGGAGGAGGCCCCACGACCTGATGGAGTTACCCGTGCTGGGACACTTGTGACCCTCAGGAAGCAGCTTGGCGGGGTGGACAGAGCCTGAGCCTCATGGTCCAACACTTTAAAACATGTGGCCTCGGCAGATTGTTTACAGTTTCTGAATTTTGATTTCTTTTTCTGTGAAATGTGGGTAACAGCAGGTGGGGAGTGGGCCATGGGGTGTGGAGATTGAACGACAGGAGGGCACACAGAACCTGCCTACATGGTGCATCTGGGCTGTGGCTCCCGTCCTAGTACCATGGTCTCTATGCCGCACCATGTTAATTACCTATACTTCCCTGCCTATTGTCAATGTCGTGAATGTTGATCATTCACTGCAGACCATGCTAGAAGAATCTGAAGAAACTCACAACGATCTGGAAGCAATGACTGAGAAGTTACAGTACCTTTCTAGCGTGTACCACACAGAAAAAATGTGTCACCAAGTAGCAGAACTGGGACGGGAGACCGAGGAATTGCGGCAGATGATCAAATTTCGTTTGCAGAATCTCCAAGATGCTGCCAAGGTAAAAATAAAATAATAATGATGATGATGATAAATTTAAGTTGAAAAGTCTATAATTAAAAAATGGTGGTCTTATAGTGGAGATATAGTGCTCATCTCTGATGTGCCTTCTTGACTCTGCTGTTCTTCTTCACCTAAGAGTTTAGACTTCAAGTACTTAAATATTGACATTCATATTGTTTTTACGCCACAGGATATGAAAAAATTTGAAACAGAGCTAAAAAACTTACAGGTTGCTTTGGAGCAAGCCCAGACAACCCTGACTTCTCCAGAAGTTGGACGTCTGAGTCTCAAAGAGCAACTCTCTCATCGGCAGGTAAGCAAAAATAACCCAGGGGAGGCCCCTGGGGACCTATTGATAGATATTTTAAAAAAAGGAAAGTTAGGAAAAATAATTTCTAAACTCAGTTATAATCTCAGCTCCATATACATGATTTGCTGTAACATCTCCTGGGAAATGTGTATGACTTGTGAACTAGCTGTAGTTTAAGTGCCTCTTGCTTATGAAAGGAACGCTTCAATATGACGTGTGTGAACTGTGTCCTCATGCTTTCAGCATTTGCTGTGTGAGGTGGAGTCGCTGAAGCCGAAGGTCCGCGCTGTGCAGACCAGCCAGAGCGCGCTCCGGATCCCGGACGACGTGGTCGCCCGCTTGCCGCTCTGCCGCGCCGCGCTCCAGCTGCAGGAGGAGGCCAGCCGCCTGCAGCACGTGGCCATCCAGCAGTACAACGTCCTACAGGCACGTGTGCGGCCCGCGCCAGCGCAGCAGCAGCCAATGAGTCACAGGGCTCCTGGTCTTAGCTGGGTCTCCGCCATCAAAACACCCCCAGAGTGTTAAATGTGGCAGATTGTTGTGGTTATATAAAATAAGGAGGTGAAATGCTATCCTTTGGATCACCCACAAAAGACTGGAGAAAGTTCTGTAAAAAAATATCCATTGGAGAAAATTATCTTGTAGCAATATTTTTATAATAACAATTTATATAGGTTAATTTTATATTCAGTTTTATTTTTATCTCATTATTCATCTGAGAATCATCTAGAACAGGGGTTCAAACTCATTTTCGCTGGGGGCCACATCAGACTTGCAGTTACCTTCAAAGGGCCGAATGTAATTTCAACTCCTTAGCAGTTAAGGAGTAGTTACATTTATACAGTCCTAACAGTTAAGGAACAGTTACATTTATCCAGTCCTAAATTACATTTGGCCCTTTGAAGGCAACCATGAGGTTGATGTGGTCTCCAGTGAAAATGAGTTTGACACCCCCGATCTAGAACCTTGTAAAATGACTCTACTGGTTGCATATATTGCAGGGGTTTTTTTGTTTCTTTTTTCGTTGTTGAGCTTATTGATGCATTAAATGCATTTTAGTGTCTGAGAAGTATACCCAAGTATAACTTAGTCTCTTTAATAAGAGAAAAATCATTGACTCAGAAGACATGGCACCATTTACCTTATATCTCATTTCAATTCATATTTCATCATTTTTATCCAACAATTACACACGTATCCTCTCATTAGATTGCTAATGGCCTCTTTGGGCAACTATCCTTACTCTTTATATTAGCTTGTAATTTGTTAGACAATAAATTCCTGGGGCTAGAAGACATGCTTAATTAATTTTTTTTTACCCTTTACTCCAGCACTTACCAAGTGCCTTACATATATTTTCAGTGTTTCTTGTGGAAAATGAAGTCTTCGTGTTTTTCATACTGCCTCCTCCCATGTTCGGACCATGAAGTTGTCGTCTTCAGGGCAATATGAATAGGGGGAAGACGGAGTAGCCACTTAACTACTTTGAATTCCTGAATAATCCTGGTAAAACAATTTAGGAAAAAGGCTTTGAAATAGCTGTGTAAAGTTGAGGATTTGAATGATCTAGGAATTTTACCAGTCATTCTGTTATCCCCTAGACACACAGTTAAACAGGAGTCAACACTGTGGTTTGTCAGAGAGCAGTGCAGTTACTCGACATGGTTACTGATATAGAAGGATAATCGTGGGGTCTTTTTTTTCCCAAAGGAGGCCGTGATGCAGTATGAACAATATGAACAAGAAATGCAGCACCTCCAGGAGCTCATAGAAGGCGCTCACAAAGAGATTGAGGATAAGCCTGTGGCCACCAGTAACATCCCAGAGCTGCAAGCCCAGATTTCTCGGCACGAGGTGAGACGGGAACACGGGTGGGATGCTGGCTTGATCAGCATTTGGGATCGGTTTCTAGTGAATGAAAGAGAAAGGTTCTCCCTGTCTGGCACATAACATGTTTAGTCCTTGGGCGGTCTCTTTGGCTGTTTTTGCATTTTGAGGGCTCTTTTTTTCTGATACTTTCCAAGATCTAGAAGCATGAGTCGTCCCCTTGACTCTAAAACATTTGTACATGTTGTTCATGGCATATCTCGACCAGGACCCAGAGACTGTCCCTGGCCCTGCATTCTCAGTTAATGCACCAAGACACAGGCTGAGCCCAGTGTTTAAAGCATGCAAGAAACAGCGATGCTCAAAGTCTTACTGTTTTCATCGCCCTCTTTAAAAAGAAGGGGTCTTTCATATATTTTTTTTTAAAATCATTTGCTCTTTCAAATGTTGATCATTTCAGCTCCTTTCACCAACATCAGAGAATGGTCCATTTTTTTTTTTTCACTTCCAAATTTAGCATCTTCCCAATTTCAAAAGTGCGTCTTTCCTCGGACCTTTGGCATCATTGTGACCTTAGAACTTGGACACCACTTTTGCAGACCTGGTCTCGGAGGTCATAGACCTTGAGTGTTTGAGCCCATTGACTCTTGGCAGTGAACTTCCTTTCCTGGCTTGTTAATTCCTATATATATCACATTTACACTTTCCCTTGGAGGCTGGCTTGTAGCATCATGAATTTTGGTAAGGGACTGGGGATGAGGGTAACTCATTTCTCTGTGCCAAGAGTGGACATTAAGTTTATCCTTCCAAGTGCTTCAGTTTGTCATCATAAGAGCAACAAACTGTTTTTCGAAACCAGGTGTCACAGTGAGGGTCTCAGCAGATTCATTTGTTGCCTTTTATGGATGGAAAATCTGACCACCTCCCTCTCCAAATTTAATTCTTCAGTTTCTCAACACATCTGATGTATAAATTACTTACATTTATATATGATTTATAAATTAAAGGAAATAAATACCGCACCTACATTTACTCCTATATAGTAGATATATCTATGTTAACTATTTGTTTTTCTTATGCCATTGGTTAAACAAAAACATTATGCAAATATTTGAAACCACTGTTTAAATAACTCACACATTAAACTATATATTATAAATTTATTTCAAAACTATTTTTAATCCCATTTTCTAAGATTCAGAATTTTGTTGTAATAATTTTTCTGTCATAGTACAGAAAATATTTTTTAAAAAACTTCTCTAGAATATCAGTAATTCTTATTACCATATTTTTCTGATTTTTAAAACAATCCACAAAGGTTTTAACATTATCTTTTATAACAACCCTGTGAGGTAAAGATTTTTTTTATTATCTCCATTTTACTGATAAGAAAAGGGAAACTGATATTTTAGATAACTTCCTAAGGCCCCAAATCTAGTAACTCAGAGAAGCCAGATTCTAATCTAGTGCCTTTGGCTCCAAATTGATTTTTCCCTGCAGCAGAAGCTATGTGAGCTATTTTACTGCACAAAAGCAAAGAACGGTGATGGTCCTGGAAAATAAATGACTTGCCCAAGGTCACAGAGCCGGCACTCAGCACAGTCAGCAGTAGACTGTTTTCCTGGCTTCTGCTCAGTGACCTGTTCATTTTGTCATATCCTCCCCCCAAGTTCTAAACATCAGTGTAGAAGCAGAGACATTTGTTAGCTTTGTCACGTGATTTAGAATACATCTTCCTATCAACAGTGACATAGTCCTAGGTGAGGCTCATTGTATGTATAAAACAAACGCAGGAAGGAAAGTGCTGAATGGAGAAAGCCTGATTTATGATAACAGAAAAACTTGGAAGACTCCTTTTTCCTGTACTTTCAATCTGCTTTTAATAGAATTTCAATTTTGATGTGCGTCTCATTTCCTTATGGGTAACTTTAACTCACAAAAATCATTGATAATTGATTCATTTCTAAGGAATTCCCATTTTTTTCCCTGTGACTTTTCAAATGTTCCATGTAATTGGAGAAAATTATCCTGCCACTTTGAAATCTTAAGAGAGAAGCACTCCAACCTCTTGCTTTCCACCGGATATAGAAGGCTCACTCCTGAGTGCAGGTGTGGCCCACAGAGGGCTGCTTTCCTCAGAGCGGCCATGGTACCTGAAATCCCCACCTTTATGCTCATCCTTTATAATCATTTTCAGAAATACCCAATAAAATAAAAAATCAATAGGCTTCCCAAGAATGGGGAACACGTTAACCCATTACTGCTCCATTTTAATACGGCAGACTTGACCACCAACCCACAAAGTTAATGGAAGATAGGCAGGTTTATTCTTACAAAAGTTCGTTCTAGAGAGCTGTTTCTCCAAGGGAATCACTCACAGAGGGTAACCATAGAGTGCAGATTCTCATAAGCCTAGTAACTCAAAATCTTTTGACGTGGAGACCAGAATTGCATTTTTAGCGAACAACCAGATGAGTTTCACACATGGTAAGGTTGAGAACTCCGATTTAGGCAAGAGGAGTTTGCTGTCAGTGTGGGCACTGCAGTTGGGGCGGTGACCATCCAAGTGGGCATGGACGGTGGGAGGGCTAAGGCTGCTGGTGCTTCCCACGGAGCCCTCCAGCCTGCCCACATGGGGCAGGCCACTGCAAGAGCGCTCAGAGATTTGTCCTGTGGCAACAGAGAGTTCAAGGAGTTGGGTGGCGAGCTGACGGATGTCTCCTATATGCGCATGTTAACTCATTATTCATGGAGTAGCCATGTTTCAGGCACGAGACCAGATGTAGTAAGTAGCTACTTACTCACTATTTTTAAAGCACTGTTAGGTATAATCAAGTATCCAGCAACTGTAACAGGTAACAAAGTGATGATTTCTGCTTTTTAAATTCTTGCTTTAAAAATTCCTCTACTATTCTGGAAGTTAAGAAAACAGGCTGCTGACTGAGTCCTTCTGGACTGTTTTCCCTTCCACTCAGTCATTTTGGTTGGGAGGGGAGAAACAAAATGGCAACGAGAACAAAGTGGTACACACGCATGTGTACATGTGTATACATCACACGTATACATATACACATTCACAGAGACATATACATACATACACCACTTTTTTATGTCCTCATTTTGTTTGTTTCTGAACTTCAAGTTCAAAGCTCTAGTTTGAATGTCAGTATATTTAAAAATATGAGTATACACATACTCATATTTTAAAGACATTGACATTTAATGTCTTCGTCACAAAATGTGTTCTGTACAAACACTAAATGACAATGTTTTAGACCAAAGAGCCAAATAAAAGGAGTAGGAAAAAGTAATGGTGTTGTACAAGGAATAAGGTTTTAGAATATACCTCTTCATTTTTAAGAAGCTGTATACACCTGTTAAGTGAGAAAATATAAATTTAATATTTTAGAATTACTATTTTAATTTATTATTTCAAAATTTAATATTTTATGATTTTTAAGGGCTATGTGCGATCCAGAATATATTTTCAGTGAGCTCTTGGCAAAAGTTATCTCTCAAGACAATTTTTTTAAACAGGAAATGTATTTAAAATCCATGGCTTTTGAACTGAACACATTCAAAACTCTAGTTTGAAGCATCAGAAACGTTTGAAGCATGGTGGAGTATGTGAGTGAAATTTGAACGAATGGACAAAATTTTATTTTGGGAGTTATCTTCATTAAAAAGTTAGAGTTTCACATGCAATGTTTAGCTTATCTACAAAAACTACCCTCAAGGACACAGCGGTGACCAGCCATTCACTTGGTGACCCTGTCTGAACGACTGACTCCTCCATTTGATATACTCAGTGTGATAAGAGCTGAGCATTGCATTTTTTGTAGTTTTAGTCATCACATGACCTAATTTCCATGGCATGAACCATCTGGCAGTGGCAGATTCTTAAGCATTTTAAAGAAAGTTACAGGTTCTTCAGGTTACATAACTTCCTGCTTCTGCTCGCAGCAGCCCCCTGGGTTCGCATCCCCTGGCCAGAGCCCGTGTGTCCGGCCCCCAGCCGCTGGCTCCCGCACCTCTCCGCCCAGCCGCGCCGTGGGCTGGCTCGGAGCTGCAGGCAGGCTTGCTGCTAAGCTCAGTCCACATCCTGCCTCCTCGGGCCGGGCGTGCTGCAGCCGCCTGGCACAGCTCTGTGATTTCATTGGCCAGCCCCAGAGGAAGATGAACGCTGCTAGCTCTGTTTCCTTTTGATGCTGCTCTGACACACAGGGGGGTGGGAAAATGTTTCCTCAGGAGCTGGCTCAGAAAATCAAGGGCTACCAGGAGCAGATCGCCTCTCTGAACTCCAAGTGCAAGATGCTGACAATGAAAGCCAGGAACGCCACCATGCTGCTGACGGTGACCGAGGTGGAGGGGCTGCCGCAGGACTTGGACGGGGAGCTCCTCCCAGCCACCTCTGCCCACCCCTCTGTGATCATGGTAAGTAAGGGTCAAGGCCAGTTTTTCAGGGCGCGGAGCACTCCCCTGTGACTGTACCCTGCTCCTGTCTCCAGGTTCCCTCTCTGGCTTATTTTAGGGATCAGTGGTAGGTCTTGCAGATTAGAACTGAAGAACAGTCTCCTTAACTCTGTGCTACATTTGGGCCAAAGCCAATATTTGACACTGTAAACAATGACAGTGGAAATAAAGCTATTTGCTTGAGACTACTGAATTACTTAATAATGTCAGAGGTCAGCCCTGCATTTGTTTATAATTTAGCAAGGATACTGAGAGGCTCTAAGCATCAAAAAATAAGTAAGATCCTATGCACAGTTTTCTAGTTTTCTGGGAATGAGAGAATCATGCTACACATACTGTGTGTATTTACTTGTGTAGATGTTTAAGAAAATATAGAAGAAAGATTATTATTAGAAAAATAAGAAAATAAAAAATCCAAAGTTTTGCTTTGGATTAAAATAAAGAAGTTGCATTAATTTCTATCTACATTACTTCCCAATCACTTTGCATCTAAAATGCGTTAGTTATTTTGGTTCCTTAGTGTTTTCCAGCTGCGTATTTTTCCACACAGATGTGCTGCACATGGATAGTGCATAACTGCAGGTGGGCTCTGTGGGGATGAAGCACTTAGAGTGTACTTATCTCCCTAGAATATTTGTACTTTGAGATGTCTAAAAAAATCCAAGCACTGTTTCATTGACCCTTCCTTCATTTGTACAATTTATGAGGGGTTTTTTTTAGTTATTTATAAAGATACAATTAAGGAAAAGAAAGTAAATCAGAAAAATATTTAATCAACAACATAACTTTTCATATGATATACACCTCCTATCCCTGTTTGTTTTATAAATGGCTGCCAACATCATGTTCATTTGGACTGAATTTTAAATATGAACACAAAATTTGTATGTAAATATGGGTCTCAGTAATTCTAACCTTTGTTATGTAATTGTCTCTGTTTTGACTTATGCTTGAGCAGGTCTTTTGTTACATTGCTAACTAGTTTTTATGTCCTTTGGGCTACCTTTTATGTGACAGATGACTGCAGGTCGCTGTCACACTTTGCTGTCACCTGTCACTGAAGAGTCTGGGGAGGAGGGAACCAACAGTGAGATTTCCTCTCCACCTGCCTGTCGTTCCCCTTCACCTGTGGCTAATACAGATGCTTCTGTTAACCAGGTACCACCCACTTGGCATTCCTTAGCTCAGATCCCTGGATGGTTGCAGAACTCCATTCTTATTAGACTGTGGGTATGAATCCTAGACTTTGAGGAACACACTGTTCAGTGTGACAGTAGCACAGGCTATGACTGTCACGTGAGACCACTACTGGCTTTACACATCATCTCCTCTCCAGGGCTCCTGGCAATGAGATGAGCGAAAACTGGGTCACAGAAATTATAGCTGGAGAAGCTCTGATTAAGGCTTTATGGCTTCGGTGTCGACAGGCATCTGTGATGGAGTGCTGCATCCTCCTGGAAAACGAAACCCGTGTGTCCCCCTTGTAACCTGATTCTATTGCTATTTTCACATACGTTTACCTAAGTTTTGACACCTACCAGTTCAGATTTTGAAGATGGAGAAGTTCTGTTCACTGTATCACACTTTTTCTTAATGTACTAATGGCCATCCGATTTAAAGGGCTGGCTGTCAGGACATACATTGGAATGCCTGAGTAGATTTGAGTTTTCTCACTTATCTTTCAATAATCTTCAATTTTATTTTTTATAAAATAGGAGTAATACCTTGTTAGGAGTAATACCTTTTAGCATGCATCATATTAAAATATATTATACCAAATTAAGTATGTCAAAAAGTTTACATGGAAAATATGAGGTAGAAATTAAAGACATACAATAATAAAAAATGTTAATGCATGGTGAGTCATACTATCTTTTCGTTCAGCCAAAACAACTAAAAATTTTTAACTATGTTAGTAAGAAATTATGTAAACATTCAAAGAGGTTGAGATGTATTATCAAAGAAGAAACATTAAACAGCGAAGGTTCTATAAACTATATTACAAATCAATCATATTTTTATTTTAAAACAGAAGTATTCAAAATAGGGTTTCTGTGATAAAGAAAACCCTTCTCCTCCCAGAAAGGAGAATAAGGTTGATAAAAGCTTTAAATAAAACAGGTCTCTTGGTAAAAATGTATACAGCTCTAGTGCAGTTAGCAATTCAGCCATTTATCACATACATTCTTTTTTTTCTTTTTTTTAAGATTTTTAAATTATTTTCAGACAGAAGGGAAGGGAGGGAGAAAGAGAGGGAGAAAAGCATCAATGTGTGGTTGCCTCTCACATGGCCCCCACTGGGGACCTAGCCTGCAACCTAGGCATGTGCCCTGACTGGGAATCGAACCGGCGACCCTTTGGTTCACAACCTGTGCTCAATCCACTGAGCTACAGCAGCCAGGGCTCATCACATACATTCTGAAGAACTGTTTGGCATAAAATCTTGTGCGGGGCCCCAGGGATGCATCAGAGGAGGAGACAGCTGCGCTCCCTGACCCCAGGGCCCTTGTCACCTGGAGAGAAAGGTGGCCAGGGGACAGATAATAGCAAAAGTGATAAGAGGAAATTAAAAGAACAACAGAAATGGAGAAGTTAGGGCGCTCTGACGGATTTGAGAAACTGTTTTCCTAATTCTGAGTTTAAATGTCTTACTCATTGCTTGAGGGTGTTCTTCCCTGTGGTCACAGATATTATTAGGGTCATAGAAGTACAGCTATAGTCAGCTGTTTACTGTATGGAAAAAAATGTATGCCTAATTTTCTTAAAATTTTCAAATTGAACAATTAACCCTGACCTTGACACTAACTCGGTCTCAATGACTATCCCTTTTCTGAAATTATAAGTCTCAATGCTTCATGAAAGGTGTCTTTCCATGTACACGAAAGCACCGTGTAAATGATAAAATGCGCAGATGTTTTTATTATGATTACTTTAACTGTCAAGCTCAATCAAATCCCAGCGTTGTGAGTGAGATTATGCTTTATTTTCATCTCATTAGTCACACCTCCCCCATCACAGGAAACCATGAGCTAAATCACATTGTTGACGCACTTTCGTGTGATACCACCAATTCCTTTAAGTTTCCTTTATTTAGTTTACGTCAGGCAGCTCTAGGAGGGCACTACTGAAAAGCGAAAGTGTTATGCTTGGTGTTGGCCCCATCGTTTATGGCCACATGTCCCTGTTGCGCAGTAACTGAAGTCGTGGAAAAGCAATGAGTACAACAGGTCAGGCATGCATTGGGTTTACAAAATTTTATCTCGGAACTGAGGAGAACATTCAGAATCCAAATAAGTTCCACTTTTCATACTCCAAACATTGTACAGAACGTGCACAGCTGCCTCAAGGAGCAGCCAAATATAACTGCTTTATAAAATCGCAACTGTTAAAAAAAAGGCTTTGAAAAAAACTTGCTGTTTCTGAAAGTGGATCTCCATTATGTAACGGACTGATCACCCCGTTTCAGTGTGTTCTGTCTCTGACAGTAGCTGTTAGCTGAAATGTGGTAACAATTCTGCTGGCTTGACGGCAGAAATAATGAAGCAACCCCAGAATGGGCTGCAAGCTTCTTGGTCACTTTAGAACCATTTTGGCACCAGGGACGGGTTTCGTGGAAGACAGTTTTTCCATGGACTGGGAGTGGGGGTGACGGTTTCGGGATGATTCAAGCGCATTGCATTCAAGCTCACCTCCTGCTGTGTGTCCCGATTCCTAACCGTTCTGCAGCCCAGAGGTTGGGACCCCTGCTTTAGAAGCAAGCCAAGATGTGAGCTCCTGGGAACAGTTAAGGACAGCTCGGGGTTGAAAGGGCCATAGTGTGACGGGGAAGCACTGGGCTCCTAGTTAAAGCTCAGTGTGGCTTTCAGCTCTTCCTCCTCTAAGCTGAAAAGTACTTGGAAAGTCCCTGGGTCCCCTCATCTGTAATGGGAAACAATGCTACTTCATTCACAAAATTGTGATGTTCATCGTTGAAAGTACCTTTTGGACTGGAAAATGGTAATAAAATGGTAGCTTTAGTTTTCCAAATTTAGTGCCTGAGGAATCTCCTGGATAACAAGTCTCATAACTTTGGCACATAAGCTAAAAGAGACATATTTCTGAGGGTAATTCCTCACTATGACAAATGTTGCTTTTATCTAGTAGTTAAAGGACTGATAGATTTATTTGATTGCATCTCTGTAGTCCTCAAACAGACCCAAGTTATTCATCTACAAAAGGTGATATATTTTCAAATCCTTCAAAAAAAGAAACAACAACCAGGAGTTGTCATTCCCGTCTAACAGGCCTGAGCCACACACACACACACACACTCTCTCTCTCTCTCTCACAATCACACACAAAGGAGCCAGAAAAAGATGTTTTGATATCAAATTTATTTTATTCTAGCTCTTTTAAGGGCCTTCTTTAAAATAGTACACTTAATTGAAAATGTTTACAACATTTAAAGCAACTTTTTCCCCTTGTGGACAGTAATAGTACATCAATGTATGTACAAATGATAAATTGGAAGAAGCACTCTTGCTTGTATGATCCATTATGTATGGGTGTGTCTGGCCGTTATTTGCCCAGGAGCAAAGACTGAAGGCATTTCTCCCTTATGGAGCTCACAGCCTGTGAGGGCCAGGCACGTAATTTTACAATACAATAGTGTGGGACCCACCTATGACGGCAGGAAATGGGGTTCAGGGAGCACAGAGAGAAAGCAGCAAAGCCAGGCAGCCTCCAGTGTTGGTCAGGGATGGCAGGATGGCAGGCACCCTCTGGCTTTAATCATGGAGAGCAAGTTAGGCAATAAGGGTGCCCTAGAGCGAGGTGAATTTTTCAGGTGGAAGGAACCACATTAGGAAAGTGTCGTGTCAGGAAGGAAAATGGCCCAAGACCATAGATTTGGAGAAGGATGGGGAGAAATGAAGCTGAGAGGGATGCAGGAAACATATCCTGAAGGACCTTGGATGCCACACCAAAGAACCGGAACTTGATCCAGAAGCTAATAGTTGCACCATTGAGGGAAGCTGACTAGGAGCTAGGTACAGAAGTCAGTTTTAGAACAGATCATTCTGGATGAATATGGACAGTAGAGTGGGAATGCGTAAACTCAGAGCCAGGGAAGCTAGTTAGGAACAGAAGTTGCAGTCTGATGTCAGGCCGAGCCTCAGGATGTAAGTGAGGAACAGCAGGGGGACTGCGGCCACCTGGGCAGCACTGCCCCACCTAAAGGAGGCAGCCTCACCTTGGTTATAATTACTGTTGTCATGTGGACACAGTGTCCAATCTCACCTACCTTCTGATTTCCAAGAGAAGTCACAAATTTCAATTCTTACGAAATCTCCTTGTCTCAGTAAAGAGAAATTTAAACAATTTAAAACACTATGTAAGCCAAGCTACATGTGTACAGGCCAGAGGCAGCCTGGGAATCGAGAAGTTGGCCCTACCGTTCGAGTTCGAACGGATGCTGGGCAAGGGTAGGCGTCGGCACAACGTCACCCTTACATAAGCAGTTGGGTGGGAAGGGAGAGAAGAAAGAGAGAAGAAATCCCAAATTTATAGCTTAAGTGAAAGATGGATAATACTTTACCATTTTTCCTAAGTTGATTTCTGATCCTGGATTGTCTTTTAAATGATGAATCGGAAGGGACTATGGAATATACGCGCACAACTCTATATGTGCGTGGGGAGCGTATAAACACTCCCTTGCTTAAGACTCAGTGGAGAAAAACTACAAATGAGGAAGATTGAATGACGGGGTGGAGAACAGAAGGGTTAAAGGAAAGCGTTTCCCAAAAGGATGGCCGGTGGGATTCGGTGGTGCTGAGAGGTCAAGCAAGAGAAAGGTTGAAAAACACTCATTTCGTTTCACAGAGAAGAGCCGCTGATGGGGAGGCACGAACAATTTCCCTGGACACATTAGGGCTGCAGCTCGGTCGGGCATTTAGAAGTGGATGGAGGAGAAAAGTGAATATATCATGTGTAAACTACCATATTCGGAAACTGGACTGTGACGTGAAAGGGAGGAAAGGAAGAATTGGCAGTTATGGATGTGTGTGCTCATATATTCACGTGTGATGAGCCATCGCCTTGTGATTTGTGAAATTTTCTAATAGATGATATCCTGCAAGAAGATAGTTATGAAAGAAAGTGTTTGTAGGTGTTTTCTAAGGCATTCTCTATGCTGAGGAGAAAGTCAGTAGAGGGGGAGAAGATATTAACGGACGAAGACCCTTGAAAGAGCAAGGAAGCTGGCCAGCGTAAGCGAGATAAAAGTGAGTCTGAATATAGACAGACTTTTGGGAATTTAAAAACTTCAAGATTTGATGGCTTCAGTTGTGTGTCTGTGTGTATGTGTATGTGTTTGTGCAAGCATGCACATACGTGCACTCTGGAAAGGAAAGTTAGGTTGAGTCCTGGCTGGGGTTTTCCAAGGGGGTGAAGCAGAGGTCAAAGGCAGGAAGGAAACAAAGGTGTCAGAAGAAAGGTTTGAGTAGCTTTAGGTGTAACTAATCTGCGTGGGGCGAACCGATTTGGTCCTGACAGGCTATCAAGGGTGAGGGGGACTGAAGTGAGCTGGAAGTTCAGGAGGATAAATGAATATGAGCTTATCAAAGGGTTCATAAATACCAAAGTGATCTACCCAAGATAGTCACAGGGCAGGGAATGGAGAGGAGTCAGCCTCTAGGTTCCCGTGTCATGGATAAATGTGAGGGGCTTATCTGGAGCTGCAGCAACAGCAGCAGCATAATTAGCAGGCCTCCTGGCCCCTCACATGTGACTCCATCGAACCCTCAGAGCCAGCCAGCGTTGTGCAGAGGAAGGGACCAGTGCACGAGAAGCGAGCGACTTGCTCCAGTTGTGTGGCTGCGTAGGAAGAGAATGTCCACTGGGATCTCAGGTGTCCTGACTTCTCAGGTGTCAGACTCCTGTCTGAATTCATTCCACACCATGATGGCCCTGCCTCTGCCCTCGTCCAGACCCCCAAACACCAGGCATCCTCCTGCCATGGTTTCTCAGGCGGCTGGGACCTTTGTCACTACTTTTTTACCGAGACGTTATTATCAGCAATGCTCAGGTATTTTAAATTAACATAATTTTCCTCAATAGTACAGCTGTAAAAGCAGTGAATTTTATAATAGCAATTCCAAGAATGTAAACATTACTCACCAGTTTGATTCTACTAATACGTGGATAGTCATAGAAACGATTGGAAACACATGCATTGTATATCTTGGTATAGATTCCATCATCAGCACTGGTAAAACATGTAATATTATTTATAACCCCAGAAATAAAACGTAATTCAAAAGCCTGTTTTTTCATAATTCACTTTGATTAATTTTTTTATGTACTCTCCAGGAATTGATTAGAAGAAAACCTTTTTCATTATTTGTTTCTTCGAGTAGTTTTAACTTCCCCATTATTTTTCCTTTATCTGATATTAAAATATTTAAATTAATTTCTATGAATAATGAGCTCTCAAATATTGAGGATCTGGCCATACTTGAAAAATTACTTACTATAGATTTAATTTTATTTAAAGCAAGTACTTTTAAAAATTATTCAAAACTTTAATCAGTGCATTAAGCAACATTTTAGGAAATGTGTAGAGAAGCCTATTTAGCTTTTTGTTTGTTTGTTTTTTGCTACAATAGTTAATCTTTAGTATGCGTACCACTTCAATTGTTTGTATTGTTTTACCAAATAGAAATTTGAGTGCATTTTGGCAACTTTTATTGGTAAATTTATTGATTTTTTAATTATAAACTGAAATTCTAAAGCAACTGTATTGTGCCTTGATAGGATATTTACATTCTTCTTGTCACCAGAATTCACTCACTTTAATAGTTCGTAGCCCCTGGGACAGATGGGAACCCGAAGCCTTTCCTCCACATGGCAGCACCCATGGCATGTTAGCCTAAACTCCGTCTTCCCCTCGACTCCAGCGCTGTGCTTTGCACCCACAGGATATTGCTTACTACCAAGCCCTGTCTCCTGAGAGGTTGCAGACAGATGCTGCAAGGATTCACCCCAGCACGTTGCCAGCCCAGGAGTTCCGTGAACCAGGACTGGAGCCCTCTGCGACTGCTAAGCTGGATGATCTGCAGCGTTCTTGGGAAACTTTAAAGAATGTGGTAAGTCATTGAAATGTGGAATTGTTTGAGCCTGCCAGACACCGATTCCCTTAGCAGGTGGCTTATGCAAGACCTGCAGAGTTTACACATCCTGTGCACAGTTGAGTACCCTCTGTTGGGCCACAGAGGTAAAGCAGTGAGGAAAGAAATGTCATAATCTAGAAGATAAAGGGCTAGGAAACATTGGGCAATACCCCTCTTCTTCTTCAGATCAGTGAAAAGCAGCGCTCACTCTATGAAGCTCTGGAACGCCAGCAGAAGTACCAGGATTCCCTACAGTCCATCTCCACAAAAATGGAGGCCATCGAGATGAAGCTCAGTGAGAATCCAGAGCCGGGCAGGAGTCCAGAAAGCCAGATGGCCGAACATCAGGTAAAAATAGCAATGACTTCAGTTTCCTGCATGATTAAATAGTGCACTCTTGCGACTGGTCGCCAGCCAGGCGTGTCTTTGGGAGAGCAGACTGACTTTTTTTTTTTTTTTTACTCTACCAGTTCTTACAGAGTAAACAAGATTCCAAAGGGTGGTAGTCTCCACTCCTGCTTCAGGGAGGGACCTAAGAGGGAAAGAAGGACATTCAGACTTTGAATCTAATTAAAGAAAGCTACAGGCCTCAAAGTTGCTTTTTTACTTTTTTTTTGCAAAGTGTATTTCCTTTTAGTTGCCACTTTATTTTTATTTTGTTGCCAACTGTTATAAGAATAAAACATACCTGCCTCTACCTTCTCTGGGTATTGTTGTTTTAAGAAATTTAGCCACTGTGTGGCCAACACCTCCCTCTGTCACTTCAGAGAGTAACTCTCAGACTTCAGTGGGCACAGAAACAGGTGACGAAGAAGGGGCTCTCAGTTACAATCTTGTGGTTGTCTCTGACTTTTGAGTCCCTTTCTAAAAGGTTATGTCAACTAGGCAGAGCAATAGCATTACGTGAAAAATAGAGACAATTACATCAACCTAACTCAGAAAGCTATTGTTAAAAATTCATCAATTTAAAATGCATGACACAAATGTGCATATATTAAAATCTGGTGAATGCTTTAGCACATAATTAGCCGTACTGTGAATGCCCAATCAGGCATAACTGAGGTGCAAGGGTGCCGAGGCACGCATTCACCAGGATGCTCAGTCCCCACGGTATCGGGAAATGCTGCCTGCCCCCAGCCAGAGCTCAGGAGCATGTAACAACCCTATAAAAGGCAGAAGAAAAAGAAGATATTTTTAGATGCAAATTAAGAGCTCTAAAAGCATGACGTGATATGTGTATCATGTACTGGGAAGTTTATCAGCTTTAAGAGTGCAACTCTTCTCTTTTCCCCAATTGACATTTATATAGTTTCAGAGCCCAGGATAACCTTGGAATATATTGTATGTCCATGTGTATGTCCATGTGTGTGGTGCATTCTTTTACAAGACAGGACCATGCCGTATAACATAAAAATAAAAGTGCTTTATCTAAAGGCAGCACACGTAGAAATATGATTGCAGGTTTTTGACACTTTTGTAATTTTGTAAGAAAGAGATCAAAGTGCATTCCAGCCATTTTAGGACTTATTTTTTGGTAAATAATACCAAAATTATTCTGTGGGTCTTGCTGCTCTCCCGAAGTCACCCCTAGTCAGTCTCGCTTGGGGAGGGTGCTATAAATATCTGATGTTAAAATTACCCCTCGTTACCTAGCACAAACAGACCACAGGGACAGTTGGGGACATCGGTGATTATTTCAGTGCCATGTTTCCCTGAACACCACTGTCCCCTTGCCCTGATTCTCCAGTTTTCTAACTGTTAAGGCCACCTTGTTGTCCTCCAAAGGGGATTTCCACGCAGCCTCAGTGTGTCCTCTGGGGCTGTGTCTTGCATGCTGCCCCCCGCCCCCCACACCCACGCTCCCCTGTCCCTGGTGGTGCCAGAGACCCTCCCCATTCCATCACAGCTCCCTTGAAGCTTCCAAGAAGAATTTGGCGCACTTTATCCAAAGGCTGGACTAGAGTGCACTTGAGTGTCATTGGCTTAGATGAGCAGGAGCCTCTGTTTCAAGGAATTGCCTCATTCAGCTCTCTCTCCTTTCGGTCCTCTCTGGCTCTGTTTGAGGAGTATCATTCTGGTGTGCCAGGTGACTGACCACAGCTCCCCAAAACCCTTCACTGGGTCTCCCAGGATTTAGCAACTCTGTGAAAACAGGGTCCTGTGATTTGCCCTGTGATTTGTCTGGTGACATTCCAGAGTTCTTAATTAAAAATGACAATTAGCTCCCAACACCACCACTGTGCCTCTCAGGCATTAGTATAAAAACACACAAGCTAAATGTAAAGCAAATTGTTATTTTGTCCAAGGGATTTAATGAAGAAAACTCAAAATTGCACATTAATGCTAAGTATTATAAATTAGAAATGAATCTGTGACTTTTCTTATACTGGAGGCCAACCATGTGACTTTCTATCTCTTTCTAAAGTGAGAGCGGTAATGCTAACAATCATAGCCGTGAGGAGATGTAGTTACTTCAATGACAATTGCCTGTTATTTGAGCTTAACAATTGTATCAATGCTCTAATGAGAGGGAAACAAATATAAATAATGTGTAATTTCTCATGTAATCACAAAATTGACATTTTCCATCCAACCTACTCTTGCAGTCGGCACCCAGGTTCTACCAATTCTGGGACAGAGCTGCCCACATGAAAAGCCAATGGCATCACAATGTCTAAACTGGTTCTTAGCTTCTGGAATGATATTTAAAAATCCGAGGCAGGACTGTAGAATTAGTTTCTCAGTTCCAACTGAGTGTGGGTAAGAAAGCCCAGCACGCTTTTTATATTTCCTCAAAATTAATAGGAGCATTTCAGTTATTATTTCTTGCCCAACACTCTCTTGGAAGTATTCATGTTTCTTTTCAGAGCTAACAGAAGTCCTACATTTTAAACACTTATCTAAGCCTACTGAATTCGGGTGGAACGCTGTGACTTTCCTGTTATCCTCTCTACATCTCTGATAGACGTGATTTTGAGACATGCATGCGGGTCAGAAGCTGTCCCATGGCGGCTGTTCTGAGCGCGAAGCCCCCTGGGATGGGGAGCTCCGTGGCCACGGGCAGCTAATGCTTTGTGGGCATGTTGTGGGCGGTGTTGTCTTCATCACACTGAGCTCAGTGAGGGAAGGCAGATCAAGCTCCGAGGTTATTTTGTCTTTGATGTAATATATACAGCAACTCACATTTGACACAAAGTATGCTGATATAGATAGTTCTGAAAGTCACGATGAAGTTCATGGTTGCCTTTGGTGTTGAAGCAAACACAAACCCTGTGTTCTCTCCGGAGTGTGTTGTTTTAGAGAAGCTCAGGGTAGTTCTCCAAACCACCGAAGTGCATGGACACGCCCCCTGCCAACCACAAGTCTGAGAACCACAGACTTGTATCTTATCTTCCTCTCGTTATTTTTGAGTCAGATGTTGTAGGTGAGCAGCTGGCCACCAGCTGAGACAGAGTTACGGGGCAAAGGCATATTTGACTGCTGGGCCTTTTTTTTTTTAAAGTGAAGTGAAATTCACATCACATAAAATAGCTATTTTAAAGTGTATGACCTGCAGGATTTAGTACTTAAACAATGTCATACAATTACCCCCTCTATCTGGTTTCAAATTAATTTTCATCAGCCTAGAAGAAAATTCTACTCCAATAAGCTTGGCTGCTGGATCTTGTAGTTAAAAACTATAGCTATCTTCCAGAAACATCCACTCCCTCCTGAGAGTAGACAGAAGCATGAACAGAGAGGCTTGACTTTAACAGGATGAAATTAACCGTTCTAGAATCTTTCATTTCCTAATTCTCTCACCGCATACTTCAGAACACTGAGTTGCCAACGGAAGCTGCTGGTGACTTCACTGCACAGCTGATTGGCCAAATCCACTCAGATTAAATGAGGAGGCTTTTTTTTTTTCCTGGTTGCTTCATGATTCAGATACATGTTTTCTCTGTCAAGAGTTAGCACTAATTCACTTAGATCTGTTGAGCTCCCACTATGTGCACAGCTAAAATAGACGAACTTTTTCATTAATGCATGATTAAAAAGCCTGCTTTAAGGGAAGAGTGAATTACCAACACATTGTGCAAAAAAAAAAAAAAATGTGGTTGTGGATTACAGTGGTGGGAAGTAGATAAAAGGAAACTCATACAGGTCTTTTGGGAGACACAGATTTTGAAAGCTGGGAATGGCAGCAGGAGTCCTGGGCAGGAGGCACTATAAATGTATGTGTGAGGAAAGGCATGGCAGGGGGGGCGGGGATGAGAGTGAACTTGGTGTGAAACAGTAAGGAGGCTCTTCTTACTTGTACAGTGGGTTCATTGCAGAAAAAGGCAATGAGGCCCATCTAGTTATGGAGCAGCCTTTAAATTACACAAACCAAATAATGTGAATTATTTTATACTTTTGCCAAGCAAGTACCAAGAAATTCTTATAAAGTAGTAGAAAATAATTTACTGGACAGAAAACACTTTGAATGTATAATAAGCAAGATCAGTCTGTAATTCTTTACAATCCCATTAAAATATCCCAGCAAGTTCTTTCGTAGAGATTGACAAGCTAATTCTAAAATATATCACAACTGTGTGAAAAGATATATGTCAACATTTGAAAGGGTCAAGAATAGCCAAGGCCACCTGGAGGAAGATGAATAAAGTTGAAGGATGTATCCTGCCAGAGTGAGACTTACGAAGCTGTAGTAGTCATGGAGGCGTGGTGTTGGCCCAGACGGCCAACTGGGTCCCTGGAACAGAATTAGAAACAGAAGCACAGGCACGTCCACACAGACACTTGGCTTGTATAAAAAATTATACCTCAAAACACTGAATAAAAAACATAATGTCTAAGGAAATAATGCAGGGTTAATGTCCATATCCACGTAAAATCATTTTGACCCCTGCCTACATTGGACACAAAGATTAAGTTCAAGTGGATTGTAGATCTAAATGTGAAGGTAAGAGAAAAAGTTTTAAAAGAGTGCTTCTCAAACTATCTGTAGTGAAGAACTTAAAAAACTTTAAAAAAATTTCTAACCCATCCCAGATCAGTATGTTAGTAAAATAAAATAAAACACTGCTCGGATATCAGGTCAACGTCAAGATGTTATAAAAGTTTCCTAACATTTATTCACGATATCTTTCCCTTGCCGTGAACTGGTGACAGACATTTTGCAGACTAATATCATTTCTTGGACCGTACTTTAAACAGCATTCTTCTAGAAGATAACATGTGAGAATGTGTTCATGACTTGGGAGTAGGCAAAGATCCCATAAACAGGACACCAAAAGCCTTACCTTTTCCAGTGGAGGAAAATATTGATGTGTTTTGGACTACCATCAAATCAAGAACCTGTGTTTATCAGAAGGCACCCTCAAGCAGGTCTTTTCCCACTAAGGGACACCCACATCACAAAGTGGGAACAGATATTTGCAATACATAACACCAAAAGAAATACCAGTACTCTTTTTCAAAAGTGTTTAAATCTGTGTTGTATTTTTTAAGGAGTTTAATCTGTATTGTATTTTTTTCCATTACCATTTAGACCCTTTATACCCCCTCCCTCCAGAAAACTTTTTTTACTAATTGATTTGAGAGAGAGAGAGAGAGAGAGAGGAAGGGAGAAAAGTAGGCAGAGATTGATTTTTCTTGTTCCACTTATGCATTCATTGGTTGATTCCTGCATGGGCCCTGGCCAGGGATCAAACCCACAACCTTAGTGTATGGGGACAATGCTCTAACCAACTGAGCTACTCTGGCCAGGGCAACAGGCACTCTTATCCAGAGTAAATAAACATCTCCACACATCAACAAGAAAAGGAAAGTCTCCAATAGAAAATGAGCAAAAGATTTTTAGGAGGTAGTCATCAAAGAGGATATTCAGGTGTCCAATAAGCATAGGGAAAGTGCTCAATCTCATTAGTTACCAGGGAAATGCAGATTAAAAGTACAATGAGATTACTACTAGGAACCCACTAGAAAGGCTTACGTGGAAAAGATCCACAAACCAAGTGACCAAGGGATACACTACAATGATGAAAATGATCAGCTCTTTCTCCACGCGACATGACTTTCACAATTGTGACAACTGAAAGAAGCCCAATGCAAAATGGTACATCAGGTGTGATTCCATTTTGACAGAGCTCAAAAATAGATGTTAGTCTGTTAAAATTAAAATTAATTTGTGATGTTTATAACCCAACACCTTAGTGATCTTTGAGAAGGAGGGAGGTGGCAACAGGGAGGAGGGCCAGGGGCTTGGAGAGTCCTGGGAATGTTCTTGTTTCTTGATCGAGTGGTAGAAGCATCAACGGGTGCATGAAGTCTGTAAGAATTCATAGAGCTGTACCTTTAGTCTGTGTGCTCTCTAAGTGCATCTAATAATGTGAGTATAACTGTTTATGTAAGAAACCCGTTAACATGATGAGACTTGCTCTTAGAGAAAGTGAAGGTTTATTTGTTGTTGTTCTTAAAAAAATATTTACAGAGAGCCTAGAACGAGAAGCACTGTGCTTGCAGGGAAGCCCATGGTCCAACAGAGGAGGTGGGAATTGCACCAGTAGGGGCCCATTGGAAACAGGGAACTGAAGCCCCTTCTGCACGGAGACCTGATCTCCTAGCACACTTTTTATATTCTAACTAAGAATTTTTTCCTGCCAAGATTACAGCTATCTTTAGCAAGTCATAAAACGTGAACACCGGAAAAGAAAACCCATGTATAATTGTGATACATGTCAATCAGGAAACTAGGTGCTTGCAACTGTACAGAAATTGCTAAGAGTCCCGGAGTAACTAAGGAAGGCAGGAATGTAGGAGCTGGAAGGGCATGTGGTGCGAGAGGCAGGCAGGGGTGAGACCGCACAAGTATGGGAAGGAGTGTGGACTTCAATTTACAGGCAATAAGCCATCAAATATTTTAAAGTAGGGGAGTGAGAGGATCTGATTTACCTTTATAAAAGCTCATGCTAATGACTTTGTGATGAGCAGACTGGAGAGACAAGAATGTGAGCAGGTAGCTCCAGGTAGCAATAGACTGCAAGAGCAATTCAGGTGAGAGAGTCGGCTCTGATGTGGGTGGGGGCAGAGGAGGTGCAGAGATACTGAAGGTTGAGGCTGGAGATAAAAGCAATTGGGTTTGGTGTGGGATTGGAGTGAGCCGTGAAGTGAAGAAAGTGTGCTCCCTCCCAGGTCTGGAGGTGGAACCGTGCAGAGAAGGTGGTGCCGTTTACTGAGGTGGGGAAGACAGGAGAGGGAGCAGGCTTGATACCTTGTAGGAGGGAGCCGCCCACGAAACGTGTCTGTTGAATATGCCAGCCTGATCCTGAGGACAGATGTACAGGTTAGGGATGTACCTTTGGATGTGTTCATTCAGCCTTAGAAACTTTTTAAAGCCTTGGGAAGGCACCTCATGTGGGGAGAGATTGTGAAGAGAGAAAAGAGGGCTGGAAGTTAGTCCCGCGAAACCTGAAGTTTTAGAGTTGGGAAGCAAAGGAGAAAAATGAGGAGGGTGACAATGTAGGAAAAGGCAGCAGATTTCTCCCTTGTATATAGTGAGTTTGGGGTTAAAATGCATGGCTGTCTCAAACTTGGGGAAATTTGGATTGGGGAAAATTCTGCTGAGGAAGAAAATGATGAGTTTTATTTTCAACATAGAATTGCAGATGCAAACAGTAATTGGGCATACCTCTTTCCTATTAGAGATGAGCCTATTGAAAACCAGAAAGATTGCTTAAATTGTTCAACTCATTTAAATTAGTGACAGGAACGGTTTTGAAATCAGAAATTTTCTGACACTTAGTCTGGTATTTTCATTTTGAAATTGGGGTTAGTAGGCCCCCTATTTGCTGGTTGAATGACCAAACATGAAATATATTCACTAATCTCAGTTGACGTGAGACTCGGCCCGCAATTGGATTTCTCAGTCCCCCACAAATGCGTACGTGAGTGTGATTCCAGCCTTCCCTGCAGGCTCTGATGGACGACATTCTCATGCTCCAAGACGAAATCGGTGAGCTGCAGGCGTTTCTCGCAGAGGAGCTGGTGTCCCAGTCCCCAGAGTGCGACCCCGCGGAACAGCTGGCCTTGCAGTCCACGCTTACTGTCCTAGCCGAGCGCATGTCCACCATCAAGATGAAAGCATCGGGGAAGCGACAGCTTTTGGAGGTAACAAGTAACTCTGAAGCCCGTCACGTCCGTCTCTTGGAGTTGTGTTCGCAAATGCCTGGGTAACTTCCCTGACCTGCGGTTTTACTGTTCCTCACTCCCCGGAAGCCAGTTTGGAGTCTCAGGGAGGGTCTTGTGAACAGAGCAGAGTCAGTGTTGCCGTGAATACGTCTCTTCACCCCGCTGTGCCTCGTTTCAGCGTGAAAAATTGAGAATGTAGAAAGCGAATACTTGGTAGATATGGGCCTTGCAGAGAATCATTGTAGAAGGTTGGCACAATGGTTTGCTATGTTTAAATAAGAGCACTCTTTGAATAGGATCACTAATGGTGTGAAGAGTGAACATTTAGTCACTATTAGCCAATCCAAGCATGCTGATTCATGAACATTTATTATTTTCTTTGTCCTCTTATAATTGCTGGCCCTAAACATATATGATATTAGGCCTAAGACTCTATAAAGACCTGTAGACTTGAATGTCTGTCTCCTTGTACCTCTGGGACATAATTAGTTCTCAATACATTTCTCATTACATGAACTTTCTATTTTATTTAGCTGCTGACTATGCTATAATTCAATTAACCATGGTCCTCCTGTTGGGTATGTCAGCTCTTTCTAGTTTTATTGTTATAAGATTACTTACATCATATATTTGTAGATTTCTTAAAAATCCATGTGTCTGCTCTATTTAAACTTTATTTTAAACTACTTTTAAATTTAATTTAAAATAAGAGTAATGAATTATTCATAAAATAATTTTAAAGTAAGGCATTTAGAGTAACTTATCTTAAGAATTAACTTTATAATTTATGAATATCATTCCCAATCACTCTGAAATATGTGTGGAGTTTCAAAATACAGTGATGGGTTTGATTTTTTTTTTTAATATGAATCATTTGCCATCATTGAAAAGAAAAGCAGAAGTCTAACAAAAAGAAATGAATTTCTGCTTTCATTCAAGAAAGTAGTAACACTGGGCCACTCTTCTTGAAGGGAATCAATTGCCTGCAACTGCATGATGCTACCTTTTTAGGTGGGCCGTCCGTTCTTCAGTTGGCCACAGTCCCCACCACTCCCTATAGTTTCCCCAACATTTAAGCCATGTACCTATTTCCATTTACCCACCATCTTATGCCATTGTTTTATTCTAATCCTTGATCATTTTTCATCATTCACACTGTCTGCCTGAATGTTTCAACTCTGGGTACACACTAGACTCAATGGAGAACACTTTTAAAAATATAAATCTTGAGACTCACCTTCAGAAATTCTGATTTATTTCTCTGGTATGGGGTCCAAGAATAGGTTTTCCTGGGTTGTTTGTTTGTTTGTTTGAAGTCACACAGTTCATTCTGTGTGCAGCCAGGGCTGAGAACCATTGCTCTATGATTCCACCTCAGGTTGAGTGAGCTAACGTTCTCCTTCATTCATTAGGAGAAGTTAAATGATCAGCTGGAGGAACAGAGGCAGGAGCAGGCCCTGCAGAGGTATCGCTCTGAAGTGGACAAGCTGGACGACTGGCTCTTAAGCACTAAGGCCACCCTGGACGTTGCACTGGGCACCTCCAAGGAGCCCATGGACATGGAGGCCCAGCTGGTGGACTGCCAGGTACAGAAGTCATCCTGAAGGAATATGTCAGCACCACAAAGCACACAGTTTTTACATGTGAAAACATCATGGTAAAAAGACTTGATATGGATGCATGATTTTCACACCCACATGCTTTACATGTTTAGAGAGTAGAAGAGCAATATCTTATAAAAGTTTACATGAAATTCAGACTTGAATTTTGTCTTTTGAAAAATTTTACCACTAGTTCCTATTCTTTAGAAAATCTTCAGCTTCTTAAGGGGAATTTTAAAAAAGACTATATTTGGGGCTAATAAGAAATACAAAACCAATGAAAAGGGCTAGCGAGTAAGACTGGGGTTAAATACAGCAGGGGATGTTCCTGGGTGCTCTGCTGCAGTGCTGGTTGTAATTCTGATATACTTTTTGGAAAACTTGAAAAACTATCAGTTATAAGCAGACAGCCTGAACACAGGAAGATTGTCTTTTTGGAGCAGAGA
Source organism: Micronycteris hirsuta (assembly GCA_004026765.1). Classification (NCBI taxonomy): domain Eukaryota; kingdom Metazoa; phylum Chordata; class Mammalia; order Chiroptera; family Phyllostomidae; genus Micronycteris; species Micronycteris hirsuta. Next base: position 137,369 of record PVJI01001499.1, read on the forward strand.
ATTTATCTGATGTGAGGTCTCTTAGAATTCAGGGATAAGGACTTTAAGGGTTTATTGTAATATTATTTTCTTACCTCTTTGTTTTGAAAAGTTTCAGACACACATATAAATATAGAGAATATCTCTAATGATCTCTGGGTGCCAATCATTGAATTTCAAAGATTGTGAATATATTATGCCTCATACATGGATGACGCATGCCTTAAAATGTCTTTCATTTACCTAGCAAGTCTCTAGAAAATCCTACCTGATCTGCAGGGGTAAATATCAGTAAGCAGGACTTCATATTTATCCCATTTAGGGTCAGAGGAACTACACAAAAGCCATTAATTAATGAATGTTATCTTTTTTCTTAATGTGAAGTAATCCATTTTGGTCATTTCTTTTATGATTTGAAATTTATTGTAACACTCACCATTATAGTTTGAATTTTCTAATTTCTTGGGCAACTTCTCCTTGTGTACTCAAAATGTTGTTATTCTCTGCTTTGATGCTGGGCGATAGAGAGCCACATGACAGTGTTTTCTAGTCTCTAGATCATGTTTTCTAAAGTTTCCTTCTGGAAAGAAACACCTATTTTTAGCGTTTCCTTTTAGCACTTGAAATTACCAAATGCGCTAGCATTTCAAAACATGTTTGTCATTACTCCCACCTCTCCCTTTTGGATACCTCTATTTTTACCATTATAGAAAGTCCATAACTTAAATAATGTATTTCAGGACTTTTACAAAGTATTAAAATGGTCTTTTGACAAAAAAATGGTCTTTTGACAATATTTTTAGAAACTGAAGCACATGGAGTCACACAAATATGCAACTGTTCCTTGGCCAATTCAAATCTCATATTTGAGCCAGTTGCATAATTATAACGGTGGCTATTCTACAGAATTAGGGCCAAATTATGATGTTTGGGCTCTGGACACTTTGCTTCCATGGACCCCTTCTTCTATGAAAAATATTAAAATTCATATTTTTATTTTACAACTGCTTTGGTACGAAGACTAATATAATCCAAGGTGGATTCATTTTTTTCTTCTGATTTTATTTTTTATTTTTAAAAGATATTATTTATTTATTTTTAGAGAGAGGGGAGGGGAGAGAGAAAGAGAGGGAGAGAAACATCAATGTGCGAGAGATGCATCAGTCAGTTGCCTCTTGCACGCCCCCAACCAGGCATATGCCCCGACTGAGGATCGAACTGGTGATCTTTTAGTTCACAGGCTTGTGCTGAATGCACTGAGCCACACCAGCCAGAGCTATTTTTTCTTCTGATTTTAAAAGAAATTACAATTACAACGTTTTCTTGATCCCCCCAAAATATTATGGACCCTCAGCACTATTTCAACTGTGACTAATGAAAAGGTCAGTCCTGCAGAGAATTATATTAATTTCTCAAAAATATTCAGGATATCATCCTTTAAACCCTGTTTCATAAAAAAATTTCACTCTTTTATTTAGTTCTAGATTTTTGATTCAAACTGATATTCTTAAAAATTTCTTGGCAATAATTCTGATTTTGTATCGGGAAATAAAATGCTTCTCTCATTAACAAATTACACGATTGAAAATTACTTGATAAATTAGTATGTGCTTTTCAGAGAGTTTAGAGTGAGGATATAAAAATAGAACAATTTCTGTAGGAAATAAAAACGGGTGTCACTTGTTTTGCTGTTTGGTTTGGTTTTAAATCTTAACTTGGAAGAATGGAGACTATTTTACTGCTTCTCTGTTTTAGAAGAAAACATTCAGAGATGTATGGTTAAAAATATTTCATAAAAGAAACAAACATAAATATAAAGTCAAGAAACAAGAATAGCAATCTGAAAAACAAAATTGATCCAAAGAGGCAATGTTTTGAAAGAGAAGCCTTTTTAAATTGACGAGAAAATAGTCGATCGTGTGAAGTATTTACTATTATGAGCCACAAGCAGCGCAATCTAACAATAAAATAATAACACAGTTGTGATACCGGGATAGCACGAAGGCCTGGCCTTTTCTCCTTGTCTGTTGATTATAAAAAATGGGTTTCCAATGTGTTTTTCCAATATATTTTTATTATATAACATCTAGTCTTAAATAAGAGAGAAATCAATAAGCCTAAGAGATTTTTAAAAATCTATCCACTGCTATTCAAGGCTGTTGGAAATCTAGGACAGAAAACATGAAAGCATCTTCCTCTGACAAAAGATGTAGGAAGTGCTCTGCATGTCCCCGGGAGAAGTGGTCTTTGCAGAGGCCGCAGGACGTGTGACCGTCACCCTCATCTCTGTTGTCCTAGAACATGCTGGTGGAAATAGAGCAGAAGGTGGTGGCCTTGTCGGAGCTCTCGGCCCACAACGAAAACCTGCTGCTGGAGGGCAAGGCCCACACGAAGGACGAGGCGGAGCAGCTGGCGGTGAAGCTGCGGACCCTCAAGGGGAGCCTGCTGGAGCTGCAGAGAGCCCTGCACGACAAGCAGCTCAACATCCAGGTGAGGGCTCCCGCTGCTGGCACCTGCTGCCAGGGCAAGTGGGTGCTTGTGCACTGCTGGCGCCCTTTCCGAGCCTGTCCATGTAAGGGAAGGGTGGGGATGGTGCTACTTCTGCACAGACCTGCCTTACACAAACTGTGGCATAGATTTTCAAGTGGCTTTGTAAGGGCTGTTAACATTTGGGGACCTGAAGATTGCCGAGTAGGAAAAGAATTAAAATAAATATTAGCATCTAGCAAAGACACAATTTAAAAAAGTATTTAAACACAGTTCATAAATTAAGATATTCTGAAACATTTTTATATTTTTTATTGTATTTCTCTCATGTTCTACTTTTTAGATAGACTTTTATTTAGGACCTACAGTTTTAGAGTTGTCATGCATTCCAGGTGAATCGAACATTTTTACTATCATGTAGTGACCTTAACATTCCCTTATAGTGATTTTTGTTTCATATTACCAGAGCGTTTGAAGGATAATATTTGCCTAGTAAATCTTTTAACTTTCTTTTGATTTCACTATTTCTGTGTTCTATTGTTTTAGATTTGATTCTTTTAAAGATTGTATTTATTTATTTGTAGAGAAGGAAAGGGAGGGAGAAAGGTCAGAGAAACATCAATCTGTTGCCTCTTGCATACCCCCAACTGGGGACCTGGCCCACAACCTGGCATGTGTCCTGACCGGGAATCGAACAGGTGACCTTTTAGTTCGAAGGCCAGTGTACAGTGCACTGAGCCACACCAGTGAGGGTGAGATTTGATTTTTTTAAAAGAACATTTAACTATATTTTGTTGGTTTGAAAGATTTTACCTAATCATAAAGTCTCAGAATTTTAAAAGATTCGTTTGGTCCAATTAGGTTTATTGCAATTACTGCTATGTTTGAGCTTTTATCACCTTACTTTTTGTTTTCTATTTTTTCCGCTCTTTTTATTATTGTCCTCCTTTATAACCCTTGTTTTAAGTGGTTGAGCGTTTTCTTTGGTTTTTTTTCACCCTCTACCTTCTACCATGCATATCTAGTGCATTCTAAGTTTACATCTTAATCTCTCTCCAGATCAGCATAAGGAATGACTAGGTCAGATTTTAACCACTGTAAGGGACCAGGACAGTAGCTGGGAGACCAGATAAGAGGCATAATCCAAGAGGTAGAAATGATGAGAACGAGGCATAATGCAAGAGGTAGAAATGATGAGAACTTCTCAGATTCTGGACAATTGGAAAGATGAAAACTATCTGAAGAAGAGACTTGGGAGGGGACAGAATAGTAAGGTCAGTAGTTTAATTTTGGACAGGTGAAGTTTGAGAAGCCTGTTACATTTCAAGTAGCAGTGGGAATTCAGGGGAGAGACCTAGACCGGAGTCATCATCCTCTAGATGGCCCTTAAAAGCATGGGGTTCGATGAGCTCACTGAGGGAGTAATGCGAGAAAAAGAAGACCAAGGTCCTCGAACCCAGACCTGGGATGCCCCAGTGGTGAGAGTTTGGAAGATGTGGAAGAGCCCATAAAAAAGAGTGAAAAAGAGAAACTAGTAATGTGGAGCAGCGGGCCCCAAGCTTTTTGGCTCCAGGGACTGGTTTCATGGAAGAAAATTTTCCCACAGATGGGATGAGGGGAGGGGGACTGGAGGTGCTCAGGCAGTGTTGCAAGCAAAGCTTTGCGAGCTCCCTGCAGCTCACCTCCTGCTGTGCATCCTGGTTCCTAACAGGGCACAGTGCCAGTACTGGTACACAGCCCAGGGTTTGGGGACCCCTGATGAACAGGAAGACTAGGAGTTTGGTTCCTAGGAGTTTGAAAATGCGTGAAGTAAGATGCGGATTGAGATGTGACCACTGGGTTTAGCAACATGCAGGTCCCCTGGGACCTCGGCAACAGCTGTTTTTCGGTGGAGGAGCAGAGGCAAAGGCTCCAAAATGACAGTGAGAAAGGGAGGAGAGGCACCGACGAGGCAGCGGGCAGGCAGCTCCGGAGTTTCACCGCAAGGAGAGCAAGGACTGAAAAGCTATACAAAGTGGGTCAAGGGAAATTTGTTTCATGTGAAGATCAGAAGAACGACAGATAACCACAAGCCGGATTACACACAAAGGCAGAAATATGCACACACCCACGCAAACACACACATGCACACTCACCCCACAGAACAAGTGTGCCTGTGAGTCTTTCGTCCCGGGAGCAAAACCCGCACCAGAAATCCGGGCAGAACTGGCTGCCTGTGCCGGGGCTTCGGGGTGGTGCCAGGCCCAGGGTACTGCCTCCTTGCCTGAGCCAGCCCGAGCGTGTCCACCCCGCACTGTGGAAGCTGCCCCTCAACATAGCCTCCACCCACGTCTGTCTTGCTCTGTCTTGCCTGCTCAGGCTGTCTGTCTGTCTGTCTCTCAATGACTTGTTTCCATGTACATGGACATAACTCAGTAGAGGAAAAATCAATGAAAAAAAAAAGTGAGATTGCAAGTACAGTCTCATGTAGGAGGGAGAAGAGGGGATCAAAGGGGAGGGGCTGGCCTTAGAACTCCAGTGTCAGGAGAGAGGGAGACACCCGTATTTGAGTGCAGAGACCAGCAGGGGACAGGCCACCAGCCCCGGGATCGCGGTGGACATGCAATGCCCAGAGGAACTGTGATTGGCTCTGTTTTCTCTGGGTAATGACTTTTTTCAGACTAAACCGCATATTTTCAGTTCTTTGCTAATTGCATGACTTTATGATCCGAAGCATCAAACCTAACCATAGAAATCTACTAGGAGCAGGAGTTTTCTATCTGGGAGAGTTCTTGCTTACAAAGCTGCAGCTGTGCCCCACCCCCCATGCTGGGGGCAGGTAGGGGCGGAAGGGAGGGCCTGACTGACACTAGGCACCTGGAGGGAGGGACTGAAGGGCCGGGGCACATGGCCCAGGGCCTCAGGGCCGGGATGGGAACAAACACAAGTGAAGCAGGCCCAGTCAGGACTGTGGCACGCTGGTTTCACGTCAGAGAGGCAGCTGTTCACTCCAGCTGCTGCCATCCGAGGATTTATAGTCGGCATGGCGAGATCTTCCAGAGAAGGAAATTTGGATTTATAGCTAAAGCCTTCTGACTTAAAAACATTTAATTCTAAAATGTAAAAATAATTTGTGCGCCAAATAAAACATATCCAGAAGCCCGACCTGGTTCTTGGGCCATCACTTTGGAACAGCCAACTGTCATTCACTGGTATTTGCCAGTCGCCTGGGGCAAGATCCTGGAGCTTCCTTTTCTTACAGATCAGTTTTCTCATCTGTAAAATGAGGATAATACTAGTATTTAACTTTTAAACATCCTGAGAATTTTAATGCAAGTAATGATTATAGTAAGTGCTCAAATCACAGTGAGTATAATAATGAATAACAACAACTAACAGTTTTCAAATCACATTCTTTGTGAGGAAAGGATTCCTGACATGCTCGAAGGCTGTACTTGAGACAGACTTGAGACCAGTGGGGCCGGGCTGCATGTGCTGCCAGCCCCCTGTGCTGCCCACACCTGGCCGGTCCTGCCCACACCTGGCGGGTCCTGCCCAGGGCCACAGAGATTCTTCAGATTGAGTCAAGTCCTGATTCTGCTGTAAGCTTTCCCGAGGATACCGATGTATAAATTGTAAATACAGGGAAAAGTGGTCATGTTTTACTGCGTTGAAATTAGTCATTGCTCATTTTAAAAATATGTGTAAGTTACACCATCTTTCACCTAATAAGTCTCCAGCATGTAAAATTTTGTTGGCTTTTTAAAATAGAATTGTACCTTTTCGAAGAGATTATTTTCCCAGACGCAGCACTGAAAGGAGTGCTGTGTGTGTTGTCATTGCCACGAAAAGGGTCCTTTCCCTTTGTGAAGGAAATTCAGAGTTGGCCCAAAAGTGACTATTGGGTGTTGGAGTAAAACAATCTTCCACTGAACGCAGCTGTGAGTGAGGTCGTGCCCTTCAGCCAGGGGTCGCGTGGGTCGGGGGGCTGGACTAACTTCCTAAGTTGAGAGGGGCTGGAAGCAAGCCGTTTCTCAGAGCTACTCATCTGTGAGGTGGTCTATCTCCTGAGGTCGTTCTTTTTTTTTTTATTTTAAGATTTTATTTATTTTTAATTTTAAACAGAAGGGAAGGGAGGGAGAGAAACATCAACGTGTGGTTGCCTCTCATGTGGCCCCTACTGGGGACCTGGCCTGCAACCCAGGCATGTGCCCTGACTGGGAATCGAACCGGCGACCCTTTGGTTCGCAGCCCGTGCTCAATCCACTGAGCTACACCAGCCAGGGCCCAAGGCCATTCTTTTAAACCAATTGGATTTCTGTTTGTATTCATGAATAACCAATCTGCTCCTCCATAGGCTCCTTCTCTGTATGAAGGGGCACAAGGCTTACGGACGTATAATAATCTCTTGAAGTACATGTTATCTTTTCTTTGCAAGAAGTTCAGGTCATTTCACACATTATTACCCATCCAAGGGAGCAGACAGTTAACCCTATATATATAATAAAATGCTTTATCAAGAAATGTTTTATTTAATGTCTAGCATTCTCCAATCCTCATTAATCTTCCATGGAATGTTCCTGGCAAAAGAGTTTACTGTTCTAGTATTTCCAAAATAAACAGCTATGTAGCTCCACCCAAGGAGGATTCTGGAGACAGAAGTCACTTCCGATTCCCTAGCCAGGAGAGAAAACTGTTATCAAACCTCAGAGAAAGTAATTACTGTTACTTTATTCCTTCGGTTAGTGTCTTCTCATCCCAAAGAGAAAAGGAATGACATCTGAGCTGGATTCTTAATCCCCCCTCTTTTCTTTTTCTTCTTGTGGTCTAAGTGGTTATGTTTCAAAGTGACTAAATCAGCCAGAGAAAAATTCACTACCTGAAAAACCAACCTAACCACCTAGAAAATACACACTAGGCATTTGCTTCTGATGTTGCATAATTTCTTTTCCTTTAAAGCTATGAAATCAGTTAGCCAACTATGCCTTGCCCTTCTAGACTATAAATCCTAGAGTCTGAATATGTGTTTGTGCATGTAAAGTGGTTAAACCATCCTTAAGACGTAACAGGGCAATTGTCCTTCTTCTAAGCGCAAATTCCACGTGAGAAATTTGAAAGAATAGCTCTCAGTCAGATGTAGTAACCTGTGTAGAAGGGTGAGGTGGTGAACTGAGAAGTTACCACGTGAGTTTTCAGCTCTGAAAACAAACCTTTTCTAAGAGCAAAGCAAAGAGGAAGTGACCGGATCCCACACAGGAGAGGCGTTCTCTGCAGGTCCTTGTCGAACGGTTGCATCACTCTTGCCAGAAGGTCCAGGATGTCTCAGAGCTTTTTCTGGGTAGACAGTGCATCTCAGATGGAGAGGACCTGTTTTATGTAGAAGCTTATGGGCCATCGGCACCGGAAGAGTGTCCATCCACCCCGCACCTCCCTCCTTCAGGAAAATCACTGTTTTTCTGTGATGGGCTTTCCTGGAGGAGTAGGGAATATTCTGAACTGGGTGTTCCTAATCACCTATTGTGAGGGTCTTGTGAAATGCAAATAGCATTTTTTAGACTGATGGCACCTGCAGTGTTCTGTCTATAGCACGTTCTCTTGCTGGGAAGCTGGGTCATCTTAAAGGGAAGGAAGTACCTGTGACTTAAGGTGGCTCAGAACCTGGGAGAGGATTATCTATTGTATTCCATGAATGTTTCATCATTTCCTTCCGTTCATTTCCCTTCCAGCTGATACCAAATTTGAAAAGTGTACTATCTCAACATTATCTCAAACATTTTACAATTTAATCCCAGGGTTTTCATGACTAGAAGGATAAACAGATCCCATCTATTTTCCTATAATAATGTCTACATAAAAAACATCCAAACCTGTAGAGAGTTTTTGTAAGAGTTTATTTGAGTCAAACCTAAGGCAGACGCCAGGGAGCAGGATCTCAAATGCCCTGGAGAATAACATTTTTGCATTTTCTTTTATACATTTGAAATTAAGGAGGAAAGGTAAGGAAGATTATAGGGCGGTGGGGGAAAAACAAGGCGGGGATTGGATTACAGGACAGTTACCAAGATTATGTCGAGGGTGGCTTGGATTATTTCAAAGGTGTGTCTACCTAAATGCGCAGAAATGGAGAGGGCTAGTTTAGGGCAAAGACAGGCCTAGGGCATGACTTCCCACCCTGAACGGCCCATTTGGGAATTTATGATCAGAGCACCCTGTGAGGTTACTTTCCATAGAACTCTTTTTTCCCCCACCCACAATAGTTAGTGTAAAATTCTGAAAATAAGAGGAAGATCGGGGTCTTGGCGGGCGCTCGGACGGGAGGAGCAGCATCAGCTGGGGTGGCTGGGTCCCATTCTGTGATCAGATTTGGCAGAGAGGCAAAGGACGGGGGCAGCAGCTCCAACGCTAGGCAGCAGGGCCACTGCCCTATGAAAACAACCTACCAAATGCCCCCGTCTCTGCCCCCACCCCCTTCCCTGTGCTCCAGCCACACCTGGTCCTTCAGTGCTATTGCTCCCTCTGAGAGGCCAACTTTCTTTCTTCCAGGGTCTTCGCTCCAGCTGTTCCCAAAGCCTCAAGGGTCCTCCCCCTAGATCTTTGCCATTATTGAGTGCTCAGGGCCCGTGTCCCCTCTGATGATGCCTTCTCTGGGCAGCCTCAGAAAGCCTTCGCCTTCTCTTTCTATCCCATTGTCTAGTTTCCTGTTCTTGGTGGGCTTCTCTCACCTTCTCTGTTTTGTTTATCGTTTGTCTCCCCAGCAGGGCCCCTGTCTGGCTCTTTCTTGGCAAAGTATCCCCAGTGCCTAGAACACTGACTAACACACAGTGGGCACTTAGTAAGTACTTAGTGAATGTGCTAACTTCAAATTGTGTACTTTATCCTTTGGCATGCATACCTATGTGAGTAGGAAATCTCTCATTCGGAACTCCTTTCCTGTATGCAGTATTCCAGGGCCTTTCAAATCCCATCAGAAATATCAAGCAGGAAGGATAAATTCCTGCCAGATACTAATTGCCTTTGCCTTTTTCCTTTCTCGAAGCCAGCGGTGGCAGCAGATGGCACTGGGGTCAGGTCCTGGTGGCGTTAGCGGAGGAAATGAAATCTAGAGTTACTATGTTCTTGTGGCGAGCATTCTAGAATAATATCTGGCGACCCATCAGTCAGCTGAAAGGTCCAGCCTCTAAGCAGGCAGTTTGCCCCTCAAATACGTCTGAGTATAAGCATCTGTTTATTATTCTCTCTCCTGCAAATGCCATAAATTTGATGGGTTTCGTGTTACCATTTTTTAAAAAAATGCGGTTTCACATCCAAATGGAACTGCTTTAGTATTAAACCAACCACACAAAAGTAGTCATAACTTCGCTTTGGTTAGGGTTTTCCTGTGACTCTTGATTTTTGCCTTGTGAAAAGCAGGGAACAGCACCTCAGAAGGAGGAGAGCGACGGGGACGCCACTGCCACCCAGAGGCCCGGTGTCCAGGAATGGCTGGCCCAAGCTCGCTCCACGTGGGCACACCAGCGACAGAGCAGCCTCCAGCAGCAGAAAGTAAAGCATGCCCTACCTCCCTCCTGCCCGCAGGTCTGCCGAGCAAGCCCTTGAGGGAAATGTTACCTGTGTCCTAAAGACAGATGCACCTTTGTCTTCTTTTTGGACAGACTTGGCTAAATGTTTCAATTCGTGACCACGGGAATGCTTGGTCATTTGAAAGTCTATTATTCTTTAACAGAAGCTTTAAAAATAGTGTAACAATTAAAATCCTCCTTATCAAGATTACCTACTCTATTTTCAGACTTGCCCCAATTTCAGACTATTTTATAGAAGAAAAATCTCAGGAAGGCCTGTGAGAATTGGTGAAAGTCTGAGTTACATGTTTTTAAAAGAAATGCAATTTATTTTTACTGTCAAGTAGATTCCAACATAAAATAGGATTGCAAATTATTGTCCAGTGAAAAAAAAAGAGTTTTGATGAATAAGAATGATTTTTCATTGATAAATTAAATTTATGTATCGGGCATATCAAAGTTTTATTTTTTTCCAAGAGCAAAGGCATTTATCATAAAATACGAAAAAGTGTCGATCGAGGAAGCAGGCCATTAAACAGCAGCTGCTCTCGAGGCTCCCGCCCGCAGCTCGAAGGCGATATTAATTTTGAAAAATGAAAGTACATTTCACACCACTGGAGGGCACCATTGCCCAGCAAAATTTTCTTTTCCCACTGATTCCTGCCCCCACCCCCGAAGATTTTTCAGATATCTTTTATCAAAGCCACAAAACCTACAGAATACTTTGGAAAGGTGTTTGAGCCTCTACCTAAACCACACTTTTTATGCAATGTGCAAAATTAAAACTTACCACAAGAGTCCTCTGAGGATTTTGCAGACACAGAACCACGATTGTAGACGATGCTCGTGGAGTAACCAGGATGCCTGTGTTTGTTGTCTTCCTTGAGCAGGAGTTGGAACAGGAACTAGCAGAGCAGAAGAACCTCCTCCGGTCGGTGGCCAGCCGAGGAGAGGAAATTCTGACCCAGCACTCAGCTGCGGGGACCGCTGGCGCTGCTGGGTATGTCAGGGCGCACTTTCTTCTCGGCGCTGTTTTTCTAACATCTGAAGAAATGTATAAACGTCTTAATCAAACTTTTATTTTAAACACCTGCAAAAATTTAATTATTTTATTTTCTCTTTATGATATTTAGTGTCTGGCACAAATCATGTCCCTTTTTTATTACAAAACTATTTTATTACAAAATCATAAGCATGTAATTCTGTAACATAACAATATCACACTCAAGCTCACCATATGATATTTTATTTATTTTTTAAATATTTTTATTTATTTTTTCTTAGAGAGGGGAGGGGAGGGAGAAAGAGAGAGAGAGAACCATCAATGTGTGGTTGCCTCTCGAATGCCCCCTACTGGGGACCTGACCTGCATGCAACCCAGGCCTGTGCCCTAGACTAGGAATCGAACTGGCAACCCTTTGGTTCACAGGTCAGTGCTCAATCCACTAAGCCACACCAGCTAGGGCCATATGACATTTTAGATGAAATGTTCAAATTGAAACTATAAATTATTTCACCCATGTTATTACCCTCTCAGCCACACACACGCAGGCCTTACTTCTGCCGACCCTGTATAATTCACTTGCATTTTGAATGTTTTGCTGTGCAGCATTAGTACAGCTAGTGATTATGCGGGCTAACTTATTTGCCTTCTTTCCAGTGTGCTCAGCTTATCTTTCCAGAGAAGACAGTTTTGAGTTCATTTCTTTAAAAATCAAATAACAAATACATTATGAAAATAGATCATGATGTTTCTATCTGAATATCTAACTGCAAAATACATTCCCCATAAGAACTTATCTTCCCTCAACATCATTCTGAAAAATAAATGTATGTGCCTACTAAATATCTCGATTTTTCTTAAAGACCTATTTTTATAATATTGACACACAAAGTCATTGAACTTTGAGTCATGTGGTAGACTGGAGAATGAAAGTTCTGTACGCAGGGGAGTAGAGTGTTAAAAGAAATATTAAAAAAGTTGGACAGTTTTCAAGCTGAAGATTTGGGTTTCAAGGTTGGAAGGAAGAGGAGCTGCTGCAGGAGGAAGGCTCCCCATATTTGGAGTCAGGTCCGGGTTTTATTCTAGTTCAACAGCTGCCACCATGAAAATCACTCAGCTCCGAGCCCTGGATTGCCCATCTGTGGACTTACGATAATAAGTGGCTACCTTCACCACAGACGGGTGGTGAAAGTTGTGAATGTCCACTGAGAGGATATATAGGAAAACTCCTTTTAATATCCAAAGCATGGAAAAGAAGTTCTAGTGAAACCTGCGTGCGTGTGTTACCGCAGCTTGTGGTGGAGGACTGCAGTGTCCTTTGGCAACCAGACTGTGGTGAATAGCTTTAGCTACGCTGACTTCGATTTTCTCATTTCTGAACATTGATTTGGAGGAAATAGCTTAAGGGAGGAAATACATATTATGAATATAATTGTTGAAATATTGTTCATAACAAGTAATTGAAAAGGCAGAATTTCCCACTAGTATAGAAAAGCTGAAGAAAAAGATTTACACCATATTTTTCAGACCATAAGACACACCTAGGTTTGAGAAGAGGAAAATAGGGAAAAAAATTTTTGAAGCAAAAAACGTGGTAAAATATTTAATGACATAAATAACATTCAGACTATAATTCAGTGACATTCAGACTATAAGATGCAACCCCATTTTCCTCCCAAATTTGAGGGGGGAAAAGTGCATCTTATAGTCCAAAAAATACAGTGATCTTAAAAAATTATAACAATATGAGAAAATATGTGATATTAAATAAAATGGGACATAAACTGAATGTATAGTACATGTGTAGGTAAGAGCCACACTAGGATGTAGATTATCAAAAGTAACTAGAGAGGGATGATTTAAAGATCTTTTTATTTTCTTTTTTTTTCCTAGTTGAATTAGTGCTGACATAATGTTGTTGACATACAATATCAGTGTTGACTATACACATGTGTATATATATATATGTGTGTGTGTATATATTTATAAATATATAAATATATGTGTGTGTATATATATGTAAATATATATACACACACATATATATATGTAACTATGTAATAGGGCAAAAGCAGGTTTACAGTTTTTATATGGAAAATAATACAATAATCAATAAATAATAAGACAAGAATAAACTCTGGGTTTCCCATACTCACAACTATAAACCTACTTTTACCACACCCTATTTGTGTATGTTTAAGAATTTCAAGGGGAAAATAATAGAAACAAAACTAAAATGCAACAAAACTAAAATGCAGTTTCACCAGACATCATGACAAAATGTATAGAAAATAGGAAGGATTTTTAAAAAAGAAAAACAAGGCAAAATATTAATAGTAACTACCAATGAAAAATAGGAATGACTAATATGGCATCTACAGTCAGAATTTCATTGAAAGAACCCTATAACTAAAAATTGTGTTAAACTGTAAAGGGATTTAAAACCCCTACTGGGGATCATCCTTAAATATGCTGAGGCCATAGATGTGAGTCTGTACACAATGAAAAAAATGTTTCTTCCAGCACTTACTCTTAAGACTTGCTTTCACTTTGCATTTTATATTCTTTTTCCAATTCTTTTAAGGTGTTTATTCGCCCCTCATAGTTTTCTGAACATTTTTGCCAAACTCTATTTTTAGAGACCCCTTACCCACATTTCTCCTCCCTACTGTGTAGTCACAGAAGAACAGTAGGAATCTTGCCATGATTTTTTTCTGTTTGTTTCCTTGCCTTTCACTTTGGAAAGGACCCAGATAAAAGGCAAACAACTATGAATTGCTCTTCCAAATATAAAAAATATATAAAAAATATGTATTTGAAAGAGTAAGTTGCTGTGTAGTACTGACTTTCTATACAAGATTCACTTTCAAGACTGCTTATAAATTCCTTACTTTTCATACAAATGTTTTAGATAAAGGTAAATTCCTTACCTTTAAATCTAGTTGATTAGAGTTCAGCTATGCCTTTCAAGCCATTTGGCATATATACCACATTACTAGGTTTAAAAAAAAAGTGTTATATTAAGTCTTTAATTTATTAGCTGATTTTCTAAGACTATTAATTGCGAATTGGTTTATGTAAGAAAACCCCTGTGGGAGGGGTATGACTTGCGTCATGGGTATAAATGTGATATATAAAGAATAAGTCCTATGTGATGTATAGGGTGGTTGATGGAGTGGCCTTTCCATAATTGCTAAGGAAACTCCACTGAAAATTAATTGATGCAAATGTCAATATTTCCCATGAGAAATAAAGGGCTATGTTCTAATTTAAGGCTGATTTGCCGATGATATTTTATATGTGTCAATGATTAAATGTGACAATGTAGGTATTAACTATCTCCTGGTTTTAAACTAAATTACTGTACAAACATCACTAAATTAAAAAGTGGTGAACCACAGTCCACCATTACAAAAGACAACACAGTGACAAATTTAATTTCATAAACACTTTAAAACTACTTTGTGATTTTAAAAGATTTTTTAAAAAAATAAACAGAAAAGTTCAGAGACTAATATAACAAACAAAATTGAAATAAGTATCAACTTTTTATAGATTTTATTTATTTTTAGAGAGAGGGGAAGGGAAGGAGAAAGAGAAGGAGAAAAATATCAACATGTGGTTGCCTCTCGTGCACCCCCCACTGGAGACCAGGCCTGCAACCCACACAAGTGCCCTGACTAGGAATCGAACCAGCAACCCTTTGGTGCACAGGCTGGTGCTTAATCCACTGAGCCACACCAGTCAGGGTGAAGGAAGTATCAATTTTATTTTGGCATTTTTTCCACTTGATATTACTTTTTTAGATAGATCCACATTGATACATATCCATCAAGTTCTTTTATTTTAACTATTTAATGCTAATTTATATTGGAAACGTCATTTATTCACCCATTTTCTAATTGGTGGGCATTTGCATTGTTGCCATTTCATTTTTGGTTGTTACTGGTATGGTTGGACTTCGTTTATGTTTCTACCTGCACAGGTGGGGCACATTCTCTAAGTTATATCGTAGAAATAGAATTCCTCTCTTACAAGCTTATAAATATTTTTTAAGGCTTAACTTCAGCAACCTCACCTAAAGAAACTATTTAGTCAATTTTACTTTGAGAAGAATTGGCTTTGGCATAGTGTTATCCTGCCAATGAACTTGCAGTTTTTTCCCACTTGAGCAAAAGTTTTTGTCAAAGTAATAACTAGTGTCTATATGCCTTTCAGATGTCATGGGCCTAGTCAGCACTTCAAAACTTCTGATAAATTAGGATCTATAGGAACTTGTGTCCCCTGAATTCTCACCATTACCATTGTCATGTCATTGGGCCCCGTTTATTTGCCAGATAGGGTTATGGGCATTATGCATATCTTCCCTCACTTTATTTCCCATAATTCTGCAAGATAGAGAATATCTTCCTGTTAAAGATGAGAAAATTGTAACTCAGAGAAGTGGTATAAATTACTCAAAGTCATAAATCTAATGTGCTAGAGCAGGGCTTTATTTATTTGTTTATTATAATTTAAAAAAAATTTAAAGATTTTATTTATTTTTAGAGAAAGGGAAAGGGAGGGAGAAAGAGAGGGAGAAAAACAGCAATGGTTAGTTGCCTCTTGTGCACCCCCTACTGGGGACCGGCCCACAACCCAGGCATGTGCCCTGACTGAGAATCTAACTGGCAACCCGGATGTATTTATTTTTAATCTTTTTTTCAGTGACAGTTGACATTCCGTATTACATTATTTTCAGGTGCACAGCAGGTAGAGCAGGGATTTAAACACTCAGCTCTGTCTCGCTCTAAACACCATAGTTATTCTCAGATGCACACTGCTGCTCGTCTTTGAGGGTGACAGGCAGGTGCCTTCTTTCCATGTCCTGAAACCTGGTCCAAGTCCTGAAGCCTGATCCAAGTCCTGAAACCTGGTCCAAGTCCTGAAGCCTAGTCCATGTTCTGAAACCTGGTCCAAGTCCTAAAATCTGGTCTTTAGACTCAGGGTAAAAACTCTCAAAGACGAAGTCACATTGTTATGGTTTTGAATTAATATGCAGTCTATTTGTCAAAGGGTACAAGTCCAGAAACTTTCTGATCCCCAAAGATACAATCATTATTATCTTTAATACTGGGCTATTTTCTATGTACTTTTAAATTATCACTGTCCTCATGGTCCCATTATCATGTATTTGTTTTATAGTTAATCTCAAATTTTTTTATTTTAATTTATATTTTTTCAAGTGTGAGCTAATGACTAAAATAATCTGGTTCTAATTTTAGAGGCCACAGCCAGTGCATGCAATAAATTACCTAGGACCTATCACCTTTTTTCACACATTGTAAATTTAGAATATTTATTCTTCTAATAGTGAAAAACCTGATGTGTCATCCCAGGAGTTGGGGATGGAAGGGGAGAAGTCAGCTGCCGAAGACCAGATGAAAATGAAATGGGAAAGTCTGCATCAGGAATTCAGTACCAAGCAGAAACTACTGCAGAATGCTCTCGAACAGGAGCAAGAGCAAGTGGTATCAAACATTTCACTTTTATTTACTAACTATTGAAAGAGATTACAATTGTAAACTGTATTATTTATTGTATAGCGTTGCCGAGGCAATATAACTGTGCAATAATCTATATTTTCATTAGCAATACCAAAATAAGACGTGAAGCAAATTATTCCCCCTACCTTTTTATATGGCTTCTCCTAATAATTATAGGGTTATATGTGGAAATTTGATTTCTAGATACTGTCTTCCTCAGAGATAATTAATGCCTGATTACTCTTTAGCATAAACCATTAAGTTGTAAGTGTTCTTCCTTTTTTCACCACTTTGAAAATTATGGCTGTAAACCAAGGATATGTACGTCTAGTACAAAAGAAATTCCAAAAATCTGGAACTCAAGTTATCTTATTTTCATTGCTACTTCAAGTATTTAACAGTTGCAGAAGGTCTTAATGAGGCACTCCTGGGACCTGGGTGGCTCTAAAAGGAAGGGGAAGCCAGGGCCAGCTAGAAGGCTTCTTGTGACCCACACGCAGGCTCTTTGGCAAGAAGGGTAGGTACTGTGTGCTGTTGCACTTGGTTCCACCAAGTAAGCCATACCCAAAGCAATCGAGTATAGCCACAGAAGGTTCCAGGTAAACAGCTGTTAGTTCTCTCTAAGCCCAAGCCGAAGAGTCAGAGGAACTGAGGCCTTGGAGAGCTGGTGGGTGAGACTGGGCCCCAGGCAAGCGTGCGATGCTGACCACAGCGGTGACCCAGCAGGTTTTGAAGGTGGAAGATAGTCCAGGGCCTGGGCTAGCAGTGCTCATCTGGGTCATTCCACAGCAGTGGTGTCAACAGAGCAGATTCTAGGACTTGCCTTTGGACCCGAGGAAGCTGCTGTTCTCATTGCTCTGGCCAGGACTAGCTGAGGGGCCGGGAAAGGCTGACCCCAAAAGTGACAGGTGTCGTGTCGGGCAATAAGTGAAGTGCATCTGAGGGAGGATGGAAATGCAGGAGCTGACCAGACAGGCACCAAAGAGCAGATGCAGCTTGCCAGGGTTGCCTGAAAGCAGGTGGTCTAGAGGGCCGAAGGTTTCCCCACCTATTGAGAGCCATGCCTGAGTCGCTCCGGAGCCATTCATCTCTATCTCATTTTACAAATCCCTGCTTTCTCACTGCCCTCCTCTGGCCAGGAATCTTTTCCCCCACACTGTCCATAGAAATAGTCCCAACATGGGCCTTGGGAATATAAAACCCTCCATTCCTGCAGGCATTTGTGCCAGAATCATACTCTGCCCGGACAAATGGTGCCATATAGCTTTCTCACAGACTCCTACCTGTGTTTGAATGAATCCTTTCTCACACCCCTATTCACACATTCCTCAGACTCATAGTTTGAATTCTTGATTTCTGATGCAGATCTTGGGGACTTGCCTGCTAGCTCATGTTCATGTGATAGCAGTTCCCCATTCTTTTGACCGTAAGGGATATTTACAGCCCTAAATCAGAGACTGCAGTCTTTCTGACTACGTTAAGTCAGATAAATCCAGGATACTTCTAGTAACGTTTTATGCTATTCATTTATTAAGTACCCAAGCCCTGGATTCCACCTGTAGTCCATTCACCTTAAAGCACCTGCATAACTCATCCAAGACTGCAGCCCCCCTGGACAGCTACCCATTACCTGCCCTTGGCTTGGAGAGCTACTCTTTCTCTCGGTCAGTGCCCACACCTCAGTGTCCTCCATGTGAGCGTACTGGGAAACCCTGTTCTGCTGCCACTGACACCCCACACGACACCTGGACTGGACCGTTAGAGTTCAGGTGCACATTTGTAGCTCACTTCCCTGGGGACTGAGAAGTGGAAAGCATTGAATGTTATTTTATGACGTGTTTTGCAGTTAGTTGAGTGCTTCATTTTAGGAATCACCGGTCATTTGCACAAAGTGCCTTCTAGGCTTTGGTGCAAAGAGGTGAGAAAAGGAAGGGAAGAAACAGTTTGGCTGTGAGAATTTCCAAGAAGAAAGAGAACAGTCATTTCATGAACATATTTGTGTTCTAAGTGTTAACACTTCTAACAGTGCTGTGGGGAGGTTGATATTATCCTTCTTTGTCTATCTATAAACTAAGTCTCGAAGAGATTAAACAATTTCTTAGGGTCCCATGACTGAGAAGAGACAGGACTGGGGTGGACATAGGTCTATCCAACTCCCAGTCCCTCCTTTTCCATACCAAGATGCTGACAACTTTGGACACTGGATGTGCTTACTGCCCTTGTGTAAAAACAGGCACTATGTGGGGGAGGCACATGGCTAATGTTCATGAGGCCAAAAAGCATCTATCTCTCAGAGCAATTTTTCTCTGTGCATGTCCATGCAGAACACCCTACACAGTTCCTGCTCCTAGGAGCCTGTAACCAAACCAAGGAAATATTTTATACATTTCTCAAAAATTAAGCAACCATGGCAAACTCTGTAAGCAGAAACTGAAAAGAAAGCAGAAGTGTCAAAAAAAAAAAAAGTACTGGAAAGCCACTATAGTACACACACTGTGGATGCGGGACTTAAGGTGATGGGTTTTAAAGAGATGCTGGGTGTGGTGGGCATTTCAGCCACAGCGGGGAATAAGCCTGCTGTGTGAGAGGAGACTGAGCGATCAGCCCTACAGGGAAGGTGACAGTGAGATGTTCTTGCAACGTATAGAAAACTGAGTTTGACCAGGAGCAACATTAAAAAGTTTGAGTCCTTGGCTACACCGTAGGCCTCCCTGGGGAGACATCCTGTGTTACCTAAAAGAGTTTAGCAGAGGTGAGGGAATGGTGAGAGCAGGAGGCTCGGTCCACACCCAGAATTCGGAATGGACTGTTTCACCAAGGGTAGTGCCACAACCAAGAAAGCGCACTGACAGGAGGGCTATAAGATCTCAGGCGTTTTCCCCACCACTTTCTTTTAAAAATCTATCAGTAGAAACATTGCTATTGCTGAATCTGGTCACCGTGTTGCGTGGACATGGTATGTCAGAGAGGTTGTATTTCTCTAGGACAGGTTTTCATAAGGACAGTTTTCCAGCATCTGCTTTCCAGCGTGCTGTTCTAAATGAGAAACCTGGATGTGGCACGTGTGCTCTCAAATAAGTTGCCCCTGTTTGTCTGCAGCTTTACAGAAAGCCAAGTCGGCTCCTGGCTGGCGTGCCACTGTACAAGGGTGATGGGCAGACCCAGGACAAATCTGCAGTGACATCTCTGCTGGATGGATTGAACCAGGCGCTTGAGCAGGTTTCCTCCCAGGTAGGGCTGCACTCTAACTTTGCTCATGGATCTTGGTCTCAGTGAAGTTGTTCCACCCCTGGGTGTGAACCATTGGGACACAACCCTAGTGAGTAGCCCCAAAAGGCAGAGCCAGTAGACCCTGAAGTCTCATCCTGGTATTTTCCTTTGATATCTCAAAACACTGTAATTCATTCACCCCCACCCCACCTCTTTTTTGCCCCAGGGTGGAGGCACAAAGAAGCAGAACGTTCACTTGGAACAGAAGTTATATGATGGAGTCTCAGCGACCTCTACTTGGCTGGATGATGTTGAACAACATTTATTTGTTGCCACAGCCCTTATACCAGAAGAAACAGAAACTTGCCTCTTCAACCAAGAGGTAAGTTTGGCAGCTCGTTTCTGTGAGTGTATATGACATTTCAGAGCACTTGACTTTCTATGACATAAAGACTTTATTGGTGTATAGATTCCTGGATCTAAACATTGAAATGGCCTTCTCTTCTCAACCCTAGGCTCTTGCCAAAGACATTAAGGAAATGTCTGAAGAAATGGATAAGAACAAGAACTTGTTTTCCCAAGCCTTTCCAGAGAACGGCGATAACCGCGATGTTATTGAAGACACTTTGGGATGTCTTTTGGGGAGGTTATCCTTGCTAGACTCAGCCGTCCACCAGCGGTGTGACCAGATGAAGGAAAGACTTCAGCAAATACTCAATTTCCAGGTAAGATATGATCAAGAAATGTTTGTCCATTCTCCAGCCATGTTCAAGCGCAAACGGGACGTCTTATCAAGGCGTGCTATACCTAGACCTACTTTTTTTTTCAAAGGTACAACGCAGGTCAAGAACTTTACAGAAAAACTAGGGGACTGAACGCAAGGATTGGAAAATGAAGAGTTTTATATTTCTAGAAATGAAGGTTGAGAAAACCAGCCAACCAAACTAAGGGCTGCATGGGACTTTAAACTCAACCAATAGCAGTCCTATTTTTGGCACATTAAAATTATAATATCCAGTTGATAATAGTGGAGTTTAAAACATATAACCAAAGAAATATGCAGGAAGGGCTGTAATAAACAATGAACCCCGGGCCCCAATATCCAGGCCCGTTGAAATGGACTATAGCCTAATTTGCCCCACCTGTGTTAAACATGTTGCGTTACTTCCCAGTCCTAAGTCCTCACACTGCCTTTAGCGGCAGACCAGAGTTTTGTTGCCAACTGAATGATTGTGTGCTTATGAAAGTTTTCCTATGACTATAAATTTCAGCAAATGCAAAAATTGCTGGTAAAATGTTAGTGTTGATTTTCATTCCCAATAAAATAAAAAAGTACCCTTTGGGAATACTTAACTTTTAACTGAATTTTATTTTTAACAAATATAGAAGTTTTATAAAATGGATACCAGTGATTAGGGCCAAGAGTTTAATGTAAAAATTTTGACTTCCAAAAACAAACAATATTGTAAAGTGCTAAATAAATGTAGCATGAGCCAAGAAACCAGGAATTTTCTAGATATGTATCTAGGACAATTTGTCACTGCCTTCCAGTAGTTTAACATTCTTAAAACTGCAAAATAAAATTATCACAAATTTTTGTGTATCATTATTTTATTCACAAAATATTTTTATATATACTATTGTCTTTAATCTTCACAACATCCCTAGTAGCTAAGCATTGTTCTAATATTCATCTTGTGAGGTTAAAAGAGCAAAAATTAAGAGCAGGGTCTCCAAAGCCACCCCTCCCGGGTCCAAATTCTGGCTTTCTCTCCTACTGCTGTATAAACTCAACTGCTTTTCTGTGTCCACAACTGTTAAATGACACCCATATTAATGCCTCATAGCATTTTGTGAGGATAAAGTGAGTTAAGACATGTAAGATACTTTGAACGGTGTGTGAAACGTAGTACTCAAGAAGCATCGCTATTGTTGCTGATGTTAGCGTCGTGTTTATTCTAACAGGTTAGGGTCTGAAAACCATGCAAAGGCTACATGGCTTCTCCAAGCTTATTCACCCATGGAGAACTAAAGCCAGGATTTGACTCAAAGAATATTTTTATACTTTGTATTGTTCAGCTGATAGAAGGAGAGACGGAGAATACTAGACCTAGTCAAGATACACTGTTGAAGAATCGTTCGGAGAGCACTTGTTGATGGTTTGGATATGGGGAATGAGAAAAGGGGGGCAGCTGAAGCATTCCAGAGGCTCTGACTTGAGGGGGGCATTGGCTGACAGAGAAGACCGGTGGATGGCAGCGCTGTCCATCAATGGGCCAGACTGAGTTGCTGGTGGTTCTGTTGGCTGGGCAACGGTGCGGGGCAGAACTAATACTCAGGTAAACAGTCACCGTAGACATTTGGGTATGCAAGCCTGTGGCTGGAGGAATGACCGGCAGTATTTGTGGGTGTTATGCTGTGTACCACGTAGGAAGGAACAGGCATTTCACTTGGCGTCAAGAACAGCTGAGGTTGATTACCTGGGTATTTTGTTGTGCATGCAAAATGTACATGTGTACACAGCATGCCTAAAATCAACAAGACTGTTGTGCAGTTTATGCAAACTTGTTTCGTTACTCTAACATTTATCTTGCATAAAATAGCACACTGAGTTTTAATAGCATCCTAGTTATGCTATTCTATCAGTTGTGAATGAGGCGGGTTCAAAGTGCAAATGTGTTCATCACTCAGGGACACATTTCCCATTTCAAATTGCCTTTACCATGCTAGTGTCTTCGGTGCATTACCAAGTTTTTGTCGGTCAATAGAGTCAGTGAGAGTAAAATGTGAACCGAGCCATGAACACTCTGGAACTTATTTTGTGCAGAGGACCAAGAGGAGAACACTTAATCTTGAAATTCTCGTTAAATCATGTTCTCTCTTTTTCTTTTGCCAACAAGTTTCTACTTGGTGGCCAGCTCACAAACAAAAACCGATATTCCAAAATGTTCGTGTTCCAATTTTCATTGAAAAGTTCCAGTGTTAGCAAAATTAAAGGTCAAGCCACAAACCACTTCATTCTGCTTCACACCACACACGCAGTATGCCATCAGGGCTCCGCAGTTACTGCAGTGGCGTGCCTCCTTCGTTTTCCATTTAACATTGAGTATCAGCTTCCGCCAGACTGCCCGTGTTACCCTGTACCCAGCCGACAACCTGGAAGACTGAGTAGCTGTTCTATAGGTCATATACCTACCTGGAATCACAAGTTATTTATCCACTCTTCTGTTTCTAAAGAATGTTTACGTATAGATTTAACCCCCAATAAATTTCCTGGACATTTTTAGAGTCCATATTTAAATTATTTTTAAAAATTGATGTTTTTTAAGTGAGTGAGGCAGCACAAATGATTTTAAAACTTGAAACTTTCTGTGGGCCTGTTTTTGCAAACAGCTAGAATCCTGCCTCTTTATGCTCTGCAAGTAATTCCAGGGACTATAAGAAAAAAAATTGTAATGTCTGTCATGTGTAATATATAGATACCTTAATTATCTGCTCTTTAATGGTGTAGTAATAGCCTTTAGGTTTTCATTCTTAAGAAACTATCAACATCCATACAGTTCTCAGCACCTCAGTCTTTTCGACTAGTCTCGTCCAGTACTGTGGCTTTTAGAAATGTAAACTCTGTTCCCTCTTGCCTTGAGTAGAATAAAATTAAGATAGAAAATATGCTATTAAAATGTAAAGAATATATATGCATTCTTTATTTCTAACCCGTTGTGTTATTTACACGTTACTCATTTAGATTAACTAATAGTCTAACTATAGGTAGATAAGAGACATTACTTCTTTAGCACCTGCTCGAAGAGTGGAAAACATCTTTTCCTACACGTACAGACACACACGTGTGTCCTGGTTCCAGTGGCCCATGTGATCTCACCCTGCACACCCAGTTGGATAGCACAAACATCATCATATCTCATAAGTAAAACCCTTGTCTCTGGCCCCATTTTTTCCAGTACGATTATCACATTGTCCTATTTTGTCTGCAAGGAGGCATGCAGATTGGTTTGGGTTTTGATTCGTGATGGTTATTGCCTCTTACGATGGTATTTCTTTTTCTAATTCTCCTGTTCAATGCTTTAAAAAAATTACTACACAGTCCACTCACTATTTTGCTTTTTAGCCTTGGATTTTGTGTGATGATGCTACCACAAAGCCTTCAATAGGTCTTTCCTTGGTGACATTATCCTTCACCTAGTGAGACAGTCAGAATTCTTGCATCTTGGTGCTGTGCATGTGTGTCTGATCTGCCCCCAGTGAAGAGGATGTGATGAATCAAACTTCATCCCATGGTGGACTACCAGCCCATCATTCACGTTTGCTGGCCAATAAGAAATAGAGCTTATTTGCTGGAATTTTGCAGAAAGGGGGGTGGAGCTAAACACTTTATAATTCAAATTTTGTTTCTACTGAGTACCAAAATTCTGGCAGTTATCTCTTTTTTGTACAAATCTAACTCAATAGAAATAAAGAGTCTAACAGGAGTAGTACCGGCTTGAGTGTGGTTGGTAGTGTAACAATATGGGTGTAAAAATTTATAGTTTTAATTTGAACATGTTACCTAAAATGTCATATTGTGTGCTTGAGTGTGATATTGTTATGTCACAGAATTACATGCTTATGATTTTGTCATAAAAGATTTTGTAATAAAAAGGGGTGTTATTTGTGCTGGACCCTATATATTTGGACTTTCAAGAGAGTCATATTTATGAACAAAGGACTTGGCTAAGGTCTTTTGGTGTTATTTCTTACTATGTCTTTGGTTGTGGTAGAAACAGTTATTTTCTAAACCTCTGGGTGACTTTTATAAGCTTGTGCAAATTATTTGAAAATGGGGAAAAGCAAGAAGTGAGAGAGAGAGGGAAGAGAAGGAGGGAAAGAGGAATCATATTATTTGTAAGAATCCTATTTTCTCCCCAAATTAGAGTAACATTTATAGGTTGTCTTACTAGATAGAAGTCATTAGTGGAATATTTCTGCTGGAATGTTTAAATATGCACATTTATTTCAGACCTAACAAGAAGATTAGGGTAACCAGTATTGCTTTTTTATTTGTACACTTTATCTCCATTTATATTGTATTGGAAACAACTTATGAAACAAATTCTTCAAAAGTCAACTTTAGGACTTGGATAAATTGTTACCAGTTACTTTTACCTTCCCATAGATCACTATTGTTTTTTCTGGACATAAAATTTCTCCACTTGTATGTTATTTCTAAGAACGTGTGTTACATTTTCAACCGTTTTGAGTTCTCCAGAGCACACGTTAAGTCTACCTATCCCTTCCCCTCCCTAGAATGATCTGAAGGTGCTGTTGACATCACTGGCTGACAACAAATACATCATTCTGCAGAAACTGGCAAATGTGTTCGAACAGCCCGTGGCGGAACAAATAGAGGTATTTACAATTGCCTTTTTCCAGAAGAGCAAATGCATAGAGTAGATTGGATTTGCTGTAAAATGTCAAATATCCTTTGAAAGATTAGTGGCTTACTGTGGCATTTTTGTTTGTGGCATGTTTTGTTTTTAAGAGCTGGATTTGAATAACTGGCCAGGTTATGTTGACTCTCTCACTTACACTTGCACCGAGCTAGGAAATATGAGCTAGGAAAAGGTGTCAGTGACCGATGCTGACCTGAAGAGGTTTGTCCCCCAACAATGAGATTAGACACGAATGGCAGTGACCCGTGCAGGAAGTCAAAGTGTCCTGGGGGCGGTACTGAGATGCACTAGGGACATTCAGAAGAGGGCTGGTTGCCTCCAGCAGGGGTGAGGTCAGAGAAGAGTCTAAAGGGAAATTGGAGCTGGACTTAGAAGTTTGGATACATGTTGCCTGGGAGGAAAGGAAGCCACGTAAAGAAGACAGCAAGAACAAAGGCATACGTGTTAGACAGTGCAGAGCTCTTCGGGAGAAGAGCAAGGAATCCTCTTTAGCCCAACAAACAATGAATGAATGTGATTGAGGCACATAAGTTTGGATGGAAAAATTTAAGGCGACTTGTAGGGCCCATGGCATGTCAGAGAATTTGGACTTTATTCTACAAATCATTGGTGTCTAAACTTGATTGACCACATACCTCACTGTTTAAAACAAACAAGCACATACCACAAAGATATGAATATTTACTTATTTATAAGTCATAAGCAGGTACTTTGTTATAAAGCACATACAGGAACAGAAATGAGGAGTGAAAATGAATGTCGCTGCATATAAATAAAAGGCACAGTGTTTCATCCTCATCGATCATCATACACACTTCGGACACCTGCACTCACCTTGGAGAGCGCTGGCAGTGGGGAGTCGCCGGGGATGAGAGCAGGGCTGAGCGCCAGGGCCTGCCTTGGCGGGTGGGCCCGACAGCACTGGGGTCAGGGAATGTGCTTCCGTCATGAGGCTTCACACAGTGGACCTGGTAAGGAGTGAGAATTCAGACTAGGGTAAAGGCAGTGAAAACAGGGACAGCAGAAGAAAGGGGAAGGATGCTACAAAATATCTCCTATTTCATCAGGTAGGTAGTTATGAAAAGTGTGTGCTGTAATGAAATTTTATAACCTAATTTCAATAGGCTTCTTAGGGTTCTATGGATAGACTATATGCAGTCACCTGAAATAGGTCTCTGTATTGGGTTGGCCAAAAAGTCCATTATGTTTTTGTGTAAAATAAAAGACACATTTTTCATTTTCACCAGTAACTTGATGGATCTGGATATTTTTAGTATGTTGACTATCTCCCACTATTGGCTTTTAGTGGGTAGAGGCCAGGGGTGCTGGTGAACATCTTCCAGTGCATAAGACAGCCCCACAACAAGGGATTGTTTGGCCAAAATGTCAATAGTACCAGGAAATTTAACAAACTACTTTTGACACATTTGAGCAGTCACAGCACTTTCTCCATACACCATACAAATCTTTTTTTTGCCTTTCAGTTGTTTTTACCTTTATTAAAATAGTAAAGCATAATACACTGAAAATCTTGTGTATTTTCTTCCATCTTCAATATTAAAATGACTGTACAAAAAGTCACCAATTTTGATAACTTTTTTAAAATGCATGCTGATGTGGCAGCTGTCACACTATGATCTAACACAATTGTTTCAAGTGAAGTTAAAGACAACTACTAGAGCTATGCTACAGAAAAAACTAAACCAACTGTTTGACCAACCCAGTATAAAGAGATATCTATATCCATCTGTCTGTCTGTCTGTCAATCTGTCTACCTACCTGGGATAGATCACCTAAAATAGACCTCAAAATTATATGTGTACTTCTCTTGACCACAATTTTACCTACTTTCATAAGAGATCCTCATTTCCCCAAATAAAAAAACAATTTTTCTATATTTTCAAAGGACCTGTTTTTAATTTTCATTTTCTTTTATTTTTAGCTTGTAATGTACCTGATTCCACAAAGGATTTGAGCAGCCATAGTGATGTTCTGCCTGAATTTCCAATGTGAAATGCAGGATGTGCACAGTCACAAGTGATATTGGTACTAAGTACTGACCAATATGACTAGGTGCCACAGATAAAAGTAAATGATTAGATGATTTCTTTGAATAAATGGAAAGCCACTAAAAATGTGCTAATTCTGCCCCCCCCCCCTTGGGCTAACAAGGCAATGACAGCAGGAGGCATGGGGATCACACCTGACACACTCACATTTTGAGCCGTGACATTCTGGTCTACAACATTCTGATCTGCCCCAGCAGCCTGTTGCAAAGCTGTCTTCTGGGGTCTGCTTTTGCTACCACTCTGAGAACTTCCTTCACTTTTCCCCTGCCTGGATCTTCCTTTTCTGAGTCCTGAGTCGTTACTGTATTGCTTCTTTGTTTTGTTAGTGTATATCCCTGCTGAGAAAGGGAGTACGCTAGATACATTTGTCAATATTTTGCATGTCTGAAATGTTCTGTGTCTGTGCTCACACTTGACATAGCCTGGTTCTTTATAGAATCCTTGGTTGGAAATCCATTTCTTATAGAGTTCTGGGGCTTTTGTTCCATTGTTTTTCTAGATCCTAGTGTTGGCTCTAGAAATCTAAAAACCATTCTATTCCCCAGGGTTCCGAGTGTTCCGAAATTTCACAAAGACATGCCTGGGGGAGGGTCTGTTTTGTTCACAGGGCTGCGAGCACAGTGGGCTCTTCTGACTTGGCTACTCTCCTTTTTCTATTCTCAAAAATTTTCTAATGACTTATTTAATATTTTTATTCCTCCATTTTATCTGCCTCTGTTTGTGGAACTCCCTTTTTCTTTTTCTCCTTCTTTTTTTAATCCTTGCCTGAGGATATATTTTTTTGTCTTAGAGAGGCAGGGGGGAGAAAGAGAAACATCGATTTGTTGTCTCCTATACTTGCCCCGACTGGGAATCAAACCTGCAACCTAGGCATGTGCCCTGACTGGGAATCGAACCTGCAACCTTTCCATGCTCGGAGGACGCTCCAACCAACTGAGCCACACCAGCCAGGGCTGGGTCTCCTTTTAGGCAGATGTTGGATATTCTGGTCCAGTCTTCTAATTTCTTTGTCAAGAAGCATTTCTCTTTATCATTTTGCTGAGAAAATGGAAGTCTTCCTCAATTTCAACTTCAGACTTTTCTACTGGGTTTGCATTTCTGCTATCGTGTGTTTAATTTTCCCAGAGCTCATTTTGATTTTCTAAGTGATCCTTTTCTTATAGAATCCTGTTCTTTTTTTTTTTAAAGGTGCATTGTTTTTTGTAATCTCTCTGGGTATATTGTTTTTTTATTTTTTTGTTGCAGTTTTATTTTTCCTGTATAATTTGTTTGCTTATTAGGGTTTCTATCTTTCATGTTGGAGACTTTTCTCAGGAGATCCTTTGCTATCTGTTCAATTTAGGGTGGGGACTAAATAGCTAAATGGCATCTTGATGGACAGATAAGGCTTAACAGTGTTGATACCTACTGGAGGGGGTCTGTACAGCCTGCTTGTTGGAGAATCCTTGTGTCCATTTTTAGGTCCTCCTGTTGGTCTTCTCGTATGTTTTCCCCTTTCCTAACTGGGAGTAAAGGCCTGGCTAGCACACTCTAGAAGATGCAGGGGCTCCAATTCAGCATTCAGTGGGTGTTCACTTTATCTCTGTTTTCACTCAAGTACCCAAGCCCACCGCTGTGTCTGGTGCCCCTCAGTCCAGAGACTGTTTTACCTTCTCCAGAAAATAAACGTTTCATCTTTCACCAGGGAAGGAAGGGGCAGTGTGGAATGAGGAAAGGGACCTGGGAGTTTAGCTTCCCTTTAAGCAGCTTCTCACCACCCTCCTTACTTAGCACCCCTGTGACTTGCCCAGAGTGCCACAGGCTCCTGTCGCTGCAACGGTGGTGGCGAAGATCCCCTGCTCAATCGGGATTCAGCTTTCTGAGACTTCCTGTCAGTTATCATGGACCTTTCTGATTTTCAGCTTTCAAAATTTTGTTGGTATTGTCTTTTTCCTTTTGCCTTGTTCTTCTAGATTTATGTGGGGAAGACACACCAAAAAGCAAGCAAACAAAGCATATTTGCTGTGGTGATAGTGGGGATTCAGAAAAGAAAATGGGACACGTGTTTTTTTATCTGCCATCTGGAGTTCATGTTCTTTTCCTTCTTCAAGGGCAACTAAGGTTGCATTTCTTCCAAAAGCCTACTGATTCTGCTCCAGGATTCACTGGGATCCCCCTTTTCCAAAGTGTTTGAGCACGGGTGACTTGGGTCGAGTTTCATACACAACTGTTTTGTTGTCCTCTGTTTACTCTGGCTTCCCAACCAGACTGTTAGCTCCGTGGAGGCCGGGATGTGATCTTTGGTGCTTCCACAGATCTCAGCCTGGGAGGACAAGCCTCAGCCCTGGCAACTACTGTGCTGTTTGTTGATTGCTTGGTTTTCTGCTTTACATAAGCTTTCCCTTTTCATGGTGTCGCATATTTTCTCTTTTTAATTTTTATTTATTGATTTCAGAGAAAAAGGAAGGGGTGGGGAGAGACAGAGAGAGAGAACCATCAATTTGTTGTTCCACTTCTTTAAGCATTCATTGATTGATTCTTGGATGTGCCTTGACCAGGGATCAAACCTTCAGTCTTGGGGTCTTGAGACGACAGTCTAACCAACCGAGCTACCTGGCCAAGGCCTACATAGTTTCTCACCTTGCTGAATCTCTCTCCAAAGATGCTCAAGACCGCATTTCAGGAAACTACACTATGATCCCCTAGACAATCTCAGGCAGATACCTATGTCTACTGTCCCTACATTATGCTTCTTTTTTAGGTGTTGCTACTCATAAATTTCTTTCTTTATCTGAGGAAGCTCTTACCTCCTTACCTTTAAGGTAGCTGATCTGTACTATATTAAAGGGCACATTCTCCTCTTTTCCGTATCATAGGTGACCACAGTTTTTTTGCTGTATTGCAATGAGTTTTGTTGGATGTATTGTTTCACGTGAACAAGAGAGAAATAAATAAGGAGACATGGTAGTCACACATTTCATGGGAAATTATTTGTGGAAGCTCTGATGAAATATCATAAATTTTCCCAGGCAATACAGCAGGCTGAAGATGGGCTAAAGGAGTTGGATGCGGGAATTGCTGAACTGAAGAAGCGCGGTGACAAGTTGCAGGTTGAGCAGCCATCTCTGCAGGAACTCTCCAAGCTCCAGGTACGGTTTTCCACCAACAGCATTCCGTGATGCATCCCAGCTAGCGGTCAAGGAAAAACGGTTTTCCCTCTTTTCTTGGTTTTTCTCTACAAAATTCATGTCAAGTTCTAATCTTTCTTCCAAGTAACTCTTAGAAAAGTTTTCTGACTGTTTTTTTTTTTTTTACCATATTTAGTGTAATAAAATAAATTGTGTTCTCATTCTTCTAAGGTTATTTTTTTCTGACATTTTTTATTATTCCAATGGCTGAGCATTGTGGTATAGGTTAGTTGTGTTATATTATTTTCTGCTCTAGAAAATGTAATAATTATCAGTCCAACCTAGAAATGTTAAGAAAAAGGGATCCTACTCTGTACTATAATGTACCCCCAAACGCTGTTTTAAAGAAAAAATTCCCAAGCTAATGCTTGTTAAAAAGGAGTTTTTATCAGTTGTTCAAAAGTATAGTTTATCTCTCATATGTGTTTGAATGGAAGGGAGACACTGTTTGAATTTCACAGCAAAAAAGAAATGAAACAAGAAGGTAGCTGAAATCTAAACAGGCTTCCTGGCACCCTTCGGGAAGAGAGGGTTACTTTGCTTTCTCAGGTCTGACATGCAAGAATCTGATATCGGGGCAGTGGGGAGATGCTGGGGTACTAGACCAGCAACGTTTCACCTTTGATAAGCACCATATTTAAGTGATATTAAGAAAAAAATGTGGCACATACACATACGTATTCTCTGCGCTCCTTATTGCAGACTGTTGAGGAATGACTAGTATGAAGCCAGTGAAGGGTCACAAGTTCTTCCTTTTGAGAAAATAAAATAGCTCTTATGTTTGAAAGAGCTTTTTTATTTTAAGTGTCCTATTCCTTTAACATTTCACAATGTCATGAGCCCACTGCCCCACTCTGTCCTTTGTAGATAGTTTTCTGACAGGGCTTCAATGCCAGGTGTGAGCGTCCAACATCACAGCTGTAAATAGGCATTAACGTTGAACTTTCCCAGTCTGAGCACTGTTGGCCTGCTAAACCTTAATGTGATACATTAATCAGGTCCATATGGCTCAAATAAATTTTGTGTTTGGTGTATCGTCATCTCTGAAAATGTCTTTCCAGTTAAAATATTTATTTACTTCACCACATTTGGCAAAAACATTGTCATTTCAAGTCTTCAAGTCTTTCAGCTCACATTCAGCTCCTCTGTTTCTCAAGCTCTTTATTTGAAGAAGAATCCCAAATCTGATTATTATTTAGTAGGTTGAATGTTAAAGCGACTAATTCAATTTACCCTGAAATTGCATGAATGTGAAGAACATTATAAGAATCAGAATTACACATTATGAGATGTGTCCCTCAGCCCCATGAACAAATTTTCAACATTTTAACCCCACAAATCTCCACAAACAATTGACATCCCTAAAAGATAGTGGTCAGATCTACCTCATGTGTCCTCGTCTGAGCAACTTTTTTGCATATTCTTTGGAAAATTTTTAAAAAATTAGCTTATCTGTTTTGAAAGAAGTTCTTGAAGTGAGGATTCTAAGGAAGGCAGGCAGACAGATGCCCTGTGTACGGAGCGTCACCCCAGGTGTTGCCCCATGCCCCATCGACCTGGAGGAGCGTCCTTGGGTCATGGGCTTGGTAGGTAATATATTTTCAGAGAGGAGCCATAACTCGAGAGTGAACAATGCTTTCTCTGTGTCCAAGGACATGTATGATGAACTGATGATGACCATTGGCTCTCGGCGGAGCGGACTGAACCAGAATCTTGCACTCAAGAGTCAGTATGAAAGGGCCCTGCAAGACCTGGCTGACCTGCTCGAAACTGGGCAAGAGAAGATGGCAGGCGACCAGAAAATGATTGTGTCTTCCAAAGAGGAAATCCAACAGCTACTTGACAAACATAAGGTAGAGAGAGGGAGAGAGGTGGGGGGAGAGAATGTACTTGTGAAAGCATAGTCTCATTTACTGATATGTGTTTAGTAAAATCCAGTATTTTCAATCTTTTAGGAATTCTTGCTCATATGAGTTAATCTTTAAAGTGCTCAACAAATGTCGACTCAAACCCACCGGCATTTAGTAGCACAGGACAGTTTAGAGGATAGGTGCTTTAATTTTAAAAGTGAAAAGAATACCAACCTTAGCGGCAATTGTAATGATCACTTCCTCACTAGTGTCAACCAGACTTTCTCTCTTCACAAACTGCCCTCAGTGGGAAACTTGGGGACTGTCTTCAAAGGCGCCCAGCGTCCTTCTTAACTGCTATTTTTCTTTGTGTCCTTGATGCCCACTTGTTCACCCAGTCCCAGGTGTTCTCTCTGCCTTCCTTTGTCTGGCCAGGGACTCCCCACTCTGCTCTAGGCTTGGGTTTCTTCCTCTTACCTGCGACACCAGCCCTTCTGGCCCTTAAGCACATGCCCTCTACTTGCTGTAGACCTCCAGAGTGTCCTCCGGGGACACCAGGTCCTTTTGCTACGTAATCAAACTTGGTAGGCCTGAGGTGGCTCCATTTGTATGTGCCGTACCAAGTTCAACTTAGACACTACTCCTTGGTGCCGACATGCCCATGTAATGCACACACAAAGGCAACTCTTGCATTAGTAGCAATGATTGCAGAAAGAGCAGTTTTGCCAGTCCAGGTCCCCAAACTCCCAGAATGTCCTATAGGGAAACTTTAAAACTTCCACTGGGTCACAGCTGGTTAACATTCTCCCATCATGTAGATCTCTGGTGGCTTCTAAAGGTGCATTTTTTTTTTTAAATCTTACTCCTTGCTATTTTTCCCAGAGGTTTCTGTGCAAAACTTTGTGATTTATTACAGCCTTATCATTTGGCTTTGAAAACATTGCTTTAAAGTTCACATCTGGTTTTTCTCAAATCTTTGACCCTAGTAATAAAATATCTTCCTGAGTTATTCCAGAGAAGAAGCTAGGATCAATGACTATAAATAACAGAGAAATAAAGCTCAATAGATGAAGTACTCTGAAAGGAGTGGGGCAGACAGCCCTCCCGGCATGAGAGCCCGGCCAAGGCTGGCAGTGGAGAGGGTTGTAAAAGGAATGTCAGCTTTCCCTGAGTGCTGGGCTCAATGACCTCCAAGTTCTCTTGCAACTTTAAAATTCTATGATACAATAATGATGATTCCAGCTTATCCTGACCGGAGCGTTTTCTGGGGGAGAGCTAGCTTGGCAATGACCTTGGGCAAGTCAGATAGACTGGACAAACAGTTCAGTGTCCTCACCTGTAAAATGGGAACCAAGTCTACCTACCTCGTAGAGTCGTTGTGAGGATTAAACAAGCTAGTTGGTCAAGTGCTGATAGAGTGCCTGGCATGTAATGTGCACTAAATATTATCATCAATTCCCAGTCCTTCAGTCTTACCCAAGGTGCCAGGCACAAGAAATGGGATGAACTCTTACCTCCCTCCCCTGGTGCCTTTTTCCACATCAAAAGTAACAATTCAAAACACCACCATAGGTTTGTGCAAGGCCTACAGTTTTGTACGTATAATATGAAGGAAGTTTAAAAAACACATAATACCACTCAGTATGTATCAAGCTATGCTGGGCAGCGAGCATTAAGCACAACTGATGCCCTGGGGATTCAGAAAAGTAAAGCTGAAGGCCAACCACAGGGGAAGGAAAGCTGTGAATGTGTCTAGTGAGGTCATCCCAGTGAGTACAGAGCAGAGGCAGAGGCCACGATGGGGAGTGGGGACGAATGTGCCCGAGGGACAAGGGAGGCCAGTTTGTGTGGTGCAGCTACTAAGAGGCCTGTCTGGACAGTAAGGAGGGCCAGACTCATGGGGCTGAAGGATTCTGGGAGCAGGAGTTTGATCAGGAGCTGGTCAGGTGTGAAGGGCACAGAATGCCTGCAGTACAGCATCATGTAGGGGTGTGTGGTGGGGGGACAGGAGAGGTCAGTTAGGAGTCTGCAGCCCCGTCTCTGCGTGGATAAGGGGGAGGCCAGCAGCGATGGAACAGCATCACTCACATATTAACTGAGGACCCTCCACTCTCACATTTGAAGCAATTTTTATTGTAAGGCAGTGTATGAATGAATCGCTGACCTCTTTCTCCCTGAAAAATTGCAGGAATACTTTCAAGGTCTGGAATCTCATATGATTTTGACTGAAACACTCTTCCGGAAGATCATCGGCTTTGCAGCCCCACAGGAAACGCAATTCCACACAGACGTGATGGCACAGGCTTCCGCGGTCCTGAAAGGGGCTCACAAGAGGGGCGTGGAGTTGGAGTACGTTCTAGAGGTGAGACTCTTGATGCGGTACCTTCCCTACAGCAGACCCCCTACTTTGAAACAGACCGTGAAGCAAGACACATGTATTCCTGCTATTTGCCTCCTGCATGACCTTGGAACTTTCCTGGACTCTGCATCACCTGTTGCCGGGTCCCGCTGTTTTTTCTATTTGCATTTTGATAAAGCCTATGCCCCTCGGAGAGTCAGCTGGATGATAGCTGGGCTGAACACCTTTGGGCTTTTGCTATAAATTACTGAAACAAACTTTAAATGATTGGAAACAGGATTTTCTGATTTAAGACAAAATAAAAATATGAATTTAGGAATAAGTCACTTGAGAGTTCTCCTTAGTAGGATGTTTATGCTATGTAGTCATATTTCTTTAATGGCTGCATTTTATAAATTTGCAAATGTAATGTATTTAGTTCATTTCTACTTGAAGTAAACATGCTCGTCCCTTTTAGGTAAATCATGAGGTTATCAGTACTATGGCAAAGAGTGAAACTGGATATATCAGAAGCCCCCTGTGTTCTAGGTGTGCTGTATACATTACTCTATTTAGTCCTCAAAATGGACTACCTAGGTATTATTGTCCCCATTTTTAAACATTAAAAATGAGGTTCAGAGGCATTGAATATCTGGTCCATGTTTGTTTAGTAACTTTCTCGTGCTACCAGTTAGTTGCAGATGCCACAGCCTGTTCACCATGCTTTTCGGTGTCACTCTCTGATTCCTGGCTGCAAAGCCATCCTTGGCTTCCCCAAGCAAACCCCCAGCACAAATATCTGTGACATAACTTTCAAGAGAATCTGCATACATTTTGCATACAAAGAAGAATGCTGTTCCTTCCGGGGGCTTGCCAGCTCACAGACTGATGTTGCATTTCCAGACATGGGCGCATCTGGATGAGGACCGGCAGGAGCTCAGCAGACAGCTGGAGGTGGTAGAAAGCAACATCCCCAGCGTGGGGCTGGTGGAGGAGAGCGAGGACAGGCTCATCGATCGCATCACACTCTACCAGGTCGGCATCCACGTGGCATCTCGGTGTGGAAGGTTGCCCCGTTTCCTTTCAAAACTTTCCCATGGTTTTAACAGAATCTAAACACACTTGAAATATTGTATTATATGTAAACAAACTGAAATATTGTATTAAATGCTGCTACTTTTATTTAAAAGCTATTGACATTGTTGAAAGCACGTAAGTTTTAAGTGTTTGTTTTGTAATAGAATATAAGGGTTCTTTTTTTTGTTTGTTTTTGTAAGAGCTCCTTTTGAAATTGCAGCCTCTACCAAGCATTTTCTGTGGTTTATACCGATGTCACACTATCTTGAAATAATTATACTTTGTCATTTTATAATAGAGCATTAAAAGTCTATTTTCTTAAATGAAAGATGCTCAGCCTCCACCAAGCATTTTCTGTAATTTATGCTGGTGTCACACTATTCTTGAAATAGTTACAGTTTGACAGTTTTAAATGCACGTAAAGTTACCAGCAAAAAAAAAAAAAAAGTGCATACTTAGGTATAGTAGATGAAACATCTCAGAGTTTCCAGTGTTACTTGGGTGCAGATAGTTGAAGTTTCACTTAGGATAATGGGAGCAAGATGGGCACCAGAGGGATTACAATTCTCAGAGAGACAAATTGCACTATCCAAACTTCTGACCCAGGATTTTCCATCGTTTTAGCATTTGAAATCCAGCCTTAACGAGTACCAGCCCAAATTATATCAGGTGTTAGATGATGGGAAACGACTTCTGATGTCCATTAGCTGCTCGGATCTAGAAAGCCAGCTAAATCAGCTCGGAGAACACTGGTTAAATAACACCAACAAAGTGTCTAAGGAGCTTCACAGATTGGAAACAATATTGAAACACTGGACCAGGTAATACAATGACTCTTCTGCATATGTTTAGGTTTGGGTTGAAGAGGTTTTATAAGGCTAGTGAGTATAGAACTTGAAAAAGATATGTTCCCCTAGGAACTCATCACATAGTTTGGAAAATAAAGGCAAACACAAAGCCCCAACTGGATTCTTGTACAGTCGCATAAACATGTAATCAGAAGCGGCAGGGAGGCAGGTACCTTACCTCCGAGCTGTCCTCCCCTGCCTGTTGGCTGCACATGGGTTGTCACAGTAAAGCCTTAGAGCGAGAGGAGAGAAAGTGGTTTTGAGAAGATGGAGGTTCTCATGGACAGTGGGAATATTCAAGAAGTGGAGGGTCGACTTTACATAATGAAATACTCCATTTCTGTGCCATCTTTATTTCTAAGAGGTTTCATAGCAATCATCGAATATTGTCTGAATAGCCTCAATGTGAAAGAACAGGAGAAATGTATTTAAGAGTTTCAACCCGAGGCATTATTTCCCCAGACATATCATGCTTCTTTTAACATTAGCATGGAGGATAACATGGGTTAGCAGAAAATAGGGATTGGATGTTTACTTAATAGGCTCATTAATATACTTCCAGATATCAAAGCGAATCTGCAGCTCTGATTCACTGGTTACAGTCTGCAAAAGACAGGCTAGAGTTTTGGACTCAGCAATCTGTGACAGTCCCTCAGGAGCTAGAGACGGTCCGTGACCATCTGAACGCTTTCCTGGTAAGAATTTACATGTGTTGTTTGCAGGCCTACAGCTGAGGCCTGGCCTACACTAGTAAAAAGGAAATCAGCTGTCGATGGGGACACTTCATAAACGAAGTTCTAGAGAATCTGTCCATGGTGACTGTGTGTGTTGAATAATTATGCAAAATTCCAAGGCCCCCCATTGCCTCTTTAAGTAGTTTATAGGTCATGGCTTCATTGTAGACATTCACTCAAGGCGAGGGTATGCTGCTTTTGTTTCTTCTCTAGAATACTTAACCTAACTCCCCTTCAAGATGTAAAGAAAAAGTGTTTATGCAGTAAATTTGTCTCAGCTCTGGCTACTTACTCCTCACTTAACCTTTGCTACTTCTTTCAGGAGTTTTCCAAAGAAGTAGATGCCAAGTCTTCCCTGAAATCGTCTGTTCTGAGCACTGGAAATCGGCTTCTCCGGTTAAAGAAAGTGGACACAGCCGCCCTGCGCTCTGAGCTGTCGCACATCGATGGCCAGTGGACCGACCTGCTGACAAATATTCCAGTCGTCCAGGAAAAGC
This sequence comes from Micronycteris hirsuta, assembly GCA_004026765.1. NCBI lineage: Eukaryota > Metazoa > Chordata > Mammalia > Chiroptera > Phyllostomidae > Micronycteris > Micronycteris hirsuta. Next base: position 175,138 of record PVJI01001499.1, read on the forward strand.
TCCACCAGGTATAGGAAGAGCTTTCGGTTTGATTGGTAACAACTGATTCCAGCAGTTAAATGGAAAACTGCATTAATCTGCTTTTGCTCACACATTTAAATCAGCTTTGTCTTGGACATCATCCTTTCTCTTGTCTATTGCGTTGCCTATCAGAAATGAACAATTCCACCTAGGCCCTATCTACAAATGCTGTATCTTCCGGGGCCTTCTTCAGCGTGTGTGTTAGAAACCCTGTCTGGCCTTGCTTAAATTCTTTGTTTTCTTGTGAGTAAAATGTGGGTAACTACCCCGCCCCATAAAGTGGGTAGTTATGAAGATTTGATAACAGCAATTATAAAAGACCTGTAATCGTGCCTATGATACAGCAACTGGCATTCGTTCAGTTAATGGAGAGAAGTAAGAGAAGGGGGGTCAGTGCTTCCCTTTCCTGAAAATATGCTTCTCTCTCCTGAACTCCCAGATGTTTTATGTTCCTCTCTCTTCGGCCCTCATCACTGTACATCACGTATGATAGATGTGTTTAGTATAAATTCCTTATTCTCGCTAATCAGCAGCCATACATTTCTAGAGGACAGGAAACATCTCACATTTATCTCTGTATCATTCTGCACCATGTAAAAGTCCATAAATACTGTGAATGATTGCTTTTGTTCTTCCCAATTATGATAATAAGTATCTGCATAAATGTATGATGTAGTAAGATTCAGAACTTTAAGTATATTTTAGTCAAAGACAGAAGAAATTGGCGATGCTCTTAGGAATAAGTATTCGAGTGCCAAAACTCAAGAAAATGGTAGTTTGTAGTGTGGTGTTTTTCTTTCTTCTTTTAACATTCCTGAGTCATAAAACACAGAGATTTTACAAGATAATTAATAAAATACATCTGTTGAATGTTTTGTAGTTAGCTTCTTTTAAAGTTATAAAACTAGCTATAAAATAACAATAATATTTTCTTCTTGCTGGTGTGTTGATTCATTAGTTAATGTTTATACAATGTTTATAGTATTTGATATCACGTGAATCTAAGATGACTGTTATTGTGCAGTGTTTGCCGGATGTTGAATTCCAAGCTTCTAACGAGGTGAAGATCCAGAAATGACATTAAGAAGTCTTATCTCTGTTGGTACATTAATAAGAGTTAACGTAGGGTTTTCAGGTTAACAGAATTTGGGTTTGAGTTTTAATAACTGCGACTTTTTCTCCTGCGGGGGCAGCTCCAGATGGACAAGCTACCGTCGCGCCATGCCATTTCCGAAGTCATGACCTGGATCTCTCTCCTGGAACACGTCATTCGAAAGGATGAGGAGAACATCAACAATTGCATCGGTTACAAGGCAATTCATGAATATCTTCAGAAATATAAGGTAATTAAGCCTGTTTTATTTTTAGGTTTTCATATTTTCAGCTATCTTATTTGAAGGAACTCAAAGACTCAGGTGATAGAAATGAGGTCGTATAGTCTGTGTTTCACACACAGTGTGTATGGGTATGCAGATTGCCTCCCTAGCTACAGGCCTAGGAAAGTTGTCCAGTTTTTGGAATAATTTAGAATGAGATTTTGTGTCATTTTTAGAAATCATAAAAATAAATATAATTTATAAATGTTTTATAGTATAATTATACAATTTATCCAATTCTATATCCTCTGCCTAAAATTTATATATGCTTATGTTCAATATATTTATAAATACATATTTTTGTGTTTTTATAAATTCAAATATATCTATAAATTCAAAGTTATAAATTTAATTTATATTTCATATACTTATATATGTTTATATATATTCAGCTTCTGAAAATAATGGGTTATACACACAGATTATGCCATCTGTACTAAATCATGGAAATGATGATATTAATCTTAAGGTTAGTTAAGGCTTTCCAACCCCTAATAAAATATAGGACATTTATATGTGTGACCTTGCTTTCTTATTTTCTCCCTTCTCCTTTCAGGGGTTTAAGATAGACATTAACTGTAAACAGCTGACGGTTGATTTTGTGAACCAGTCTGTACTGCAGATCAGCACTCAGGATGTGGAAAGCAAACGCAGCGATAAGACTGATTTCGCTGAGCAACTCGGAGCGATGAATAAGAGCTGGCAGATCCTGCAGGGTCTCGTAGCTGAGAAGGTACGCCAAGGGGCCTCCGCGGTCCGTATTACATAAAGACTCCAAGAATAGGTACACCCTGTAAGGAAAATTAATACATGAGGGATCTAGCTACCCTGGGCTCAGGATATGGCCAGAGAGAATGCCACTGAAGGGTACGTGGCTCTCGATGTTCTTTAGTCATGTTAGTTATTTTGGCTTATGCACCTTTTACTATATTTCACATGTTTTTAGTTTTTTGAAGATGCCTCTTAATTTCTTTTGTTTTTGCTTCAAGTTCACTTAAGTCCTTTACTTGCTTACCGAAGATAGTCATTGATTCACACCTTATAACAGTCATTTCTTTTGGGGGGGAGGTCACAGTCCTTTCTTAATCATATACACAATAGGCTATATTTAAAGAATTCTCAGTCTGGAGAAAATAGTGGCTTCCCAATGATTTGAGTTTAAAATAAAATCATAAATTTCATTTCATTATATTTGTTCAGATTCAGTTGTTGGAAGGCTTATTGGAATCTTGGTCGGAATATGAAAATAGCGTACAATGTATGAAAACTTGGTTTGAAACCCAGGAAAAGAGACTAAAACAGCAGCAGCAAATTGGAGACCAGGCCTCGGTTCAGAGTGCAATGAAAGACTGCCAGGTGAGTGGTCCAGGCGGCTGACGTGCTCTGGCTCACGGTTCCGTGGCATGTGCCAAAGGAGTTTGCTGTTCTTGAGGACCGCGAGTTAAGTATTGGAAAGTCACATTTGGTTACAAATTTCTCTGATGATGTGAGTTTATAGAGTTTTTCTACTATTAGGTTTTTTGCCGCCTGATTTTATAAGTTTGAAAATAGAATTTTTAAACACATTCATAAAAAGAGAATGCTGCTAAACCTCCATGTACTGATCATCAGATTTAATAATTAGCAAGATTTTGACATATTTGCCTGGATTTTTTCTTTTCTTCTTGAAGATGTCACAGTTAGTCCCAGAGAGCATGCCATCTGACTCCTGCGTGCTGCAATACGCAGCTCTAAATAATCCACTTTTCTTGTACGAGCATAATATTATCACCACAAAATGTTTTGCAAATGATCCCTTAATGTTTCTTTTTTTTAAGTATATTTTATTGATTATGCTGTTACAGTTGTCCCACTTTTCCCCCCTTCTTGCCCCCCACCCCCTTACCCCCCCTTTCCCCACCCTTTAGTTTTGATCATAGGTCATACACATAAGTCCTTCTGCTCCTGCACTTCCTATACTACTCTTAACCTCCTCCTATCTGTTGTCTACTTCCCATTTATGCTACCTGTTCTGTGCCCCATTCCCACCCTCTCCCCCTACCACTCCCCTGCTGATATTCCTCCATACCTTATATAACTCCCTTTAACATTTCATACAATAAAG